>BQNB010092509.1:0-20728 GCA_026074375.1 Tanacetum coccineum | reverse complement strand
TTTTACTAACTTTTTTTTAATATACCAAAACTATATTTTTACTAAAAATTTTATTAAAATATATAATCGGTTCGTTTCGGCTGGGTCGGTCCGGTTTCTCGGTTCGTTCCGGTCGGTTCGTATATAATTATTATTTAAAATTATTTTTTATAAAATATATAATTATTATTTACAATTATTTTTTATAAAATATATAATCGGTTCGTTTCGGCTGGGTCGGTCCGGTTTCTCGGTTCGTTCCGGTCGGTTCGTATATAATTATTATTTAAAATTATTTTTTATAAAATATATAATTATTATTTAAAATTAATTTTTATAAAATATATAATCGGTTCGTTTCGGCTGGGTCGGTCCGGTTTCTCGGTTCGTTCCGGTCGGTTCGTATATAATTATTATTTAAAATTATTTTTTATAAAATATATAATTATTATTTACAATTATTTTTTAAATGTTTTCCCGGGCGACATGTCGCCCGGGAAAGTGAGCGGGAAAAATGCCATTAAGATTTTCGTTGATTTTTTTGGTACAATTTTTTTTAAATGTTTTCCCGGGCGACATGTCGCCCGGGAAAGTGAGCGAGAAAAATGCCGCTAAAGTCTATAAGAATTTGTGCCACGTCGGACGGACTTTTGTCGTTTAGCGATCTTTTCCGGGCGACAAATGTCGCCCGGGAAAACTCCGTCACCTATTCTACTTTTTCTTGTAGTGATACCCTAATTCCGTTTCTTGTCGAATCCCTTATCTCAGCTGCAAACTTTCCCCAAGGCCTTTTTCGAACGCCTATGAAACGTGTTTTCTGGACTTCAACGGGCTGTAGCTCTTCTTTTGGCTTCAATATCACTTCTATGGTATGATTTTCCTTTTGTGAGGGTTTATATGGATCTGTTTTTTCAGATGAATGCTCGTATTGGTCCTCGAAAATGAGATTTTCTTCTTCTTTTACTTGGACATTTGAGAGCATATCATGTGAGAAAAGAAGCTCATCCCATGAACAAGGAGACATAGGGAAGAATTCTAGACTCGAATATGAAGACATTTGTGAATGAAGTTCAATCTTTGAATGAAGATTATTTAGAAGATGGCTTTAAAAGTATGAAATTTGAAGTGGTTGTGAATGGGACCCGAAGGCTTACACCATTCCTTCTTGTCTTTCCTAGACAAGTGGATGATTTTCCTTCATAAATTACTCATCATCTCCATTCATCAATAAAGTTATTAGAGCTTTTTACATGCCTAGTCCCTATGATTACATCATTTTCACTCCAGTCCCTCTCAATTTATCAAAGAGTTTACCTTATATATGCCTGATTCGTTTGAAGTACTTACGTTGGCGACCCAAATCTATTTTGACTTAACCTCGAAGCACGGCGGCAGGTTCCGAAAATATTCATTTTCCAGGGTCTTGAAGGTATTTGTACTTACCCAGAGTTAGGGGTTGACGTAAAACATGTACACTTGAAAGCATCACCTCAACTAATATCATTGACTAATGGACAAAAAAAACTATATCTAAAGCTTCTGTACAAGCGTATGTAATCCAATGGGCCATCTAAAATAGACGTGATTTGGTGAATCAAGTAAAATAATACTTTTATCTTTTTCTGAAACAATAGTAACAGACTACTCAATTTTGAGTTTTGGCATCAGGAACTGAAACAACATGGATGCCTCATAAGAACCGAAACCGTAATCAGGTTTGGATTGATTGGATCTTGAATCCAAGTTTTGCTTGTACTAAATTGTTGTAACCTATTCTAGGTCTTTTATAGTTCAATAAAATCGTTGATCAAAAAAAGAAAAACAATACTATATTAATCTTTCACAGTGACCTCAACCATTGGGAGATACCCTGCACAAATTGTAGATTTCTCAATGTTTACACTTTGTACTTTCTATTTGTTATGTAATTTTTATATTTGTAATCTTATTTTTGCAACATAATGTAAATTTGCATATATAGTAAATACTACCTCACATATTTATAAATAAATAAATAGTTCATCAAAATCCCTAAAATTAAAAATCAGAAGATAATATGCGAAATCAGTTTCAGTAAATTTTAAGGGGAAGAATATTGCAAGGTGAAATTACATCACTCATAGTATAAGAGCTGAAATTAAGTGATCTCACTGTAGTAATAAGACGTATGTGATGACCAACTACACGCTATATGAAAAGAAATAACCTTTTTTTTAAAAAGCTTTTACTGGAACATAAAAAATTTAAAAACAATTGTAAATAAAAGTTCTTGAAAAAGCATAAAATAAGGAGGAAAGATATTGCAATATTACACCTTGAAGATTTTCTTTTTAATATTAAAAAACTAAAAAACTTTTGCAAAATCTACCATGGAAGATGCACTAAACATGCTTTTAATCTCTTGTAAATCAAGGACATAAATGCATTCCAACACATAAGTACATAACTGCAACAAGTGTTGCAAAACATGAGGAGTTTTATAGATATTTGATACAGGAGCGAATGTGTTCCCATTTCTATAATTTTAGGGTTTTCTAATTCACTATATTATCTACATAAACTTAAAATTGACTGTTCCAGCGTCCTTACGATATATATTTTTATATTGACAATATTAATAAAGTACAAAAAATATATCTATAGCCAGATCTTACTTGACCTAAAAAAATATCGCTAGCTAGAGCTTATTTTAGCCTACACAGTATTATTTTGTTTCCAAAAAAGTAACATGAAAACGTTCAAGCACAGGTGTTTTTGGTTTTCTCACTTTTGATTAGAACATCCATTTTTTTATCTAACAAGAGTACTGTATATATTGCTGTATTATAATGTACTCTATTGTTTTAGAGAAGAAAAGTCAAATATATTTAATACTAATAAGGAAGTAATGGGTCCAAAAAAAATCAAAATCTAGACAAAAAAGGAAGAAGAGGGCCAAGAAGCATCAAACTCTAAATAGCTGGAAAGAATGACATTTTGTATCTCAAGAAAAACAAAACTAGTACTTATCTCCTAGATTTGTTTCTACTCGTGTGTGGAAAGGAAGAAGAAAAACCTATGTATTACTATACAAGCGTATAAGCCCGCATGTTAAGAGAAAATCTATCAGCTTCTGGGAACTTTTTTTATGCCAAGCACGGCCCTGCTGATTGCTCTCAACGCGACAAAATCAGCCCAGACATTCCTAGAAACAAGAAACGATTAATTCTCCAGACTCGTAAATACATGAACAATTTTGCTCTGAGACTAAACATGAACAACATAATTCAGGGCCGTCTTTGAGGGTGAGCGACCGCACAGGCCTCAAAAATTTTAAGAACGCCAAGATTTGTCCCCTTTAGTTGGATTTTGTAATAATATTATAAGCTAATATACTCCATTAAATATATAAAATTACAACCAATAGAAGATCCATGATTCCCTTTAAGCTTTTTCTAGTATAAAATACGATATTAACTTTCAGGACGATATTATTGCAATAAATGTTATTTTTGCAGCCCCACTTATAAATAACTGTAAACAACCAGACATCGGAGCCGCATGGCTCAAAACTTATAATTAGAAGAAAAAAAAAGGTCACATGAATGAAAAGTTATAGGATAATACTAATTTATTTGCTAATTGTCTTAAAATCATCATTAAAATCGAATAATATATGAATATGTCAAGTTGGTGGGGTTGCAATTACCAGAAAGAGACCAATACACCTACAATTAGCTTTTATTCAGAAAACCCTGTTGTTAACTTTTTAATCCGGACGCGGTTAGAAGTAATTAAAAAGCAGTAACAAGTAGTCAGAATTATCAAATCTGCACTTATTTTTTACTTTTGTTTTGAGTTTTACTTTTTCTCTTTAGTTTCTTTTCATTTTGTTTAAAAGTTTAGTTATGTTTTTCTCTTTCCATTTTTCTCACCGTTAAACAAAACACTGTTAGGAGTTTGTTGTTGGTATGTGAGGGGCACGTGTGAGTCTAACTCACACGTGAGGTGCACATGAGTTTCTCCACAACAAACCCCCAACTGATTTTCCCGCCACAATGTGTGTTTAAATACTTGTTCTCATTTCACTTTTAGCTAGTTTTCAAAACATGTAAAAACACTCTTCCTCTCTAAATTTTGTGTGTAATTCAGTTGTAACTGATTGTAACTGTGTAACAAACTCTGCCATTGATAATACAATTCCACTTTTGATTCTCTGTTTCTTAATTCTTGAGAATCCAAGTGTTGTAATCTGCTAACGGTCTTAATTGACTCTAGTAGTGTGTATCAAGTGGTATGCCTTTCTGGCAACTCCATTGTTTTCCGGCAAGTTGTTGAGATTCCGGTGAAGTCTGTTATTTTTCCGGTGAAGATTTGTTACTTTTCTGGTCAAATCATAGACATAATCAAAGTATTACACTAATACTTTGATCCACTGTATGCTAAACCGTCCAGAAACACGATCAATTGTCACACATTCATCGCGATTATGAGAACAGCGCATAAGTGCTTAAATCCTCTGTTTTGTGATTAGTTTTGTTTGGTGTGAAGTTGACCAAGTGGCGTTTATTAGTGATTAACTAATCCATAGCTCCTTCAACACATACTATTGCAAACTATAGTACTAATGAAGAAAATGTTACAAGACAGTATTTCGAAGCTGAGTTGGCATAACTCAGGCAGATGATCACTGGATTGGCAAATCAGAACAATATGGGGGCTAGACAAGCAAACCAGTTCATTAGACTTGCTAAGGTGGAATTTCCAAAATTTAATGGTGAAGATGTATTGGGATGTCTCTCCAAATGTGATTAGTTTTTCCTCATTGACAACACTCCTGAAAGGGAGAAGGTAAAAATTGTCTTTGTACATTTGTTTGATAAAGCTCTATTATGGCATAGACAATTGATTAAGTCCAAAGGAGATAATGTTACTTGGATTGAGTATAAGGAGGCTATTACTTTGGCTTAGTTTTTTGATGATCCAATGGTTGCTCTTAAGAATGCTAAGTATGATAAGTCTGCAAAGGATTATCAGGACATTTTTGATAATTTGCTATGTAGAGTAGAAGTTAGTGAAGAGCAAGCTATTAGTTTGTATTTGGGAGGATTACCTACTGAATTGGAGATGGCTGTAAGAATGTTTAAGCCAAACACCTTATCAGATGCTTATTGTTTGACCACACTCTAAGACTCAACATTAGAAGCAGTTAAAAAAAAGAATAGGCCTTTTGGAAGTCAGACTAATAGGAGATGTAGGGTTACTAATGTCAATGGAAGTACTAATAGACAGTCATTACTGCCTGTGCCTGCTACTAACACTAATTGGAAGCCTAAACCAAACACTCATCCTAGGAAGCAATTGACTCAGAAAGAGTATGAAGAGAAGAGATCCAAGAACTTATGCTTCTATTGTGATCAAAAATATGTACTAGGACACAAGTGTACTGGTCAATTGTATTCTCTCATTGTATTGGCTGACACTGAAGAAGAAGAGGAATTTTTAGATGTTGTTGAAACATTGGCTGATTCAACACAAGAATAGGTGCAGCCTCAAATTTTCTTAAATGCCTTATCAGGAGTTAATTCTTTCCAAACTATGAGGGTTATTGGCTTGGTGGCAAAAGGGCACACGTTACACATCATAGTTGATTCAGGCTCTACACACAATTTTTTAGACATCAACATGGCTAAGAGATTAGGATGTAAGATTAGGAGTACTTGCCCTTTGGTAGTATCAGTGGCTGAGGGAAAAGACATGATTACTGTGAGTATTTGTAAGGATTTCCAATGGCAATTGTATGGTCAAACCTTCACCACTGATGTGATGCTTATTCCTTTGGGAGGTTGTGATATGGTATTGGTGATCCAGTGGCTTTCTACCTTAGGGGATATTAAGTGTAATTTCAAAGAATTAAAGATGCAATTCTTATACAATAACACCAAGGTATGTTTGAGAGGCACAACTAAGTCTGTTACATACTGGTTGGATGATAGGAAACAAATTGAAAGGTTGGAATTCAATGGACAAGCTGAATAAATGATGATGAGCATCTATCCAAACACTAGTTTACAGCTTATGCTTATGGAAGATAAAGACCAGACAGAGTCCAGAGTGGCACCTAGCATACAGGAGGTTCTTACTAAGTATGCTAAATTTTTTGAAGACCCCAACAAGTTACCTCCTGTAAGGTCTCATGATCATAGAATTCCTTTGTTGCCTGGTACCCAACCAATCAACATTAGGCCTTACAAGCACCTTCCAGTACAAAAAGATGATATTGAAGCAATGATTAGAGAGTTGTTGGAATCAGAAGTTATTAAACACAGCAAAGATCCTTTGCCTCTCATGTAGTTATGGTAAAGAAGAAGGATAATTCATGGAGAATATGTGTTGATTACAGACAATTAAACAAACACACCATTAAGGACAAGTTTCCTATTCCTATCATAGAGAAATTAATTGATGAGTTGGGAGGAGCTGTGATTTTTTCCAAGTTAGATTTGAGGTCTGGTCACCATCAAATCAGAATGTATAAGGATGACATAGCCAAGACAGCATTCAAGACTCATGAAAGCCACTATGAATTCTTAGTTATGCCTTTTGGCTTAACATATGCGCCTTCTACATTTCAAGCTTTAATGAATGATTTGTTCAGGGAATTTTTGAGAAAATTCACCATGGTATTCTTTGATGACATACTGATTTACAATAAAAGCTTAGAGGACCATGTTATACATCTTAAAGTTGTTCTGTCAAAGATGAAGGCTCACGGTTTATATGCTAAAGAGAGTAAATGTGTGTTTGGGACTACTCATGTGGAGTATTTGGGCCATGTTATATCAGCAGAAGGAGTGGCTACAGATTCTTCTAAGGTTCAAGCAATGCAGACTTGGCCTATTCCTAAAACTCTCAAACAATGAAGGGGATTCCTTGGTTTAACTGGTTATTACAAAAAGTTTATTAAGGATTTTGCTTCCATTAGCAAACCTCTTACAAAACTACTTAAGAAAAGCTCCTTTAAATGGAGTGATGAAGCACATAAGTCTTTTTTACTCCTCAAGGAAGCTATGATAAAAGCTCTAGTTCTGGGTTTGCCTAATTTCAACAAGCTTTTTATAGTGTAGACTGATGCATCAGGGGTTGGATTGGGAGCAATGTTGCAACAAGATGGCCATCCAATAGCTTACCTAAGTAAGTCTCTAGCACCCAAACACCAGTCTCTTTCTACTTATGAAAAAGAGTTTTTTGTTGTTTTGTTGGCTTTAGAGAAGTGGAGAGGATACCTCCTGGACAGACACTTTGTTATAAAGACAGATCATTAAAGTTTGAAATATCTGCTAGATCAAAGGATCTCTACTCCAGCTTAGATGAAGTGGCTTCCTAAACTAATGGGCTATGATTATGAAGTGATTTATAAGCAAGGCAAAGATAATGCAGTAGCTGATGCATTATCTAGGAGAGGATATGTGGGTGAATTGCTAATCATAAGTACTACTTTTGTGAGTATTGGATTTTATGACAGGGTAGTGCAAAGTTGGTTAGAGGATGATCACTTGCAGACCATTATTGCAGACCTCAAGAAAGGAGAAGTCAGAAAGCATTATGTCTTCTGTAATGACCAGCTCTTGAGAAAAGGTAAATTGGTGATTGGAAACAATGATTCCTTAAGAAAGGATTTGCTATCCTACTTCCATGATGGTTATATTGGTGGACATTCAGGGGTTAGAGCAACCACTCATAAGACTTGTTCTATTTTTTATTGGAAGGGCCTAAGGAAGCAAGTGAAACAATGGGTTAAGGATTGCTTAGTTTGTCAGAAGTGTAAGCCTGATCTATCTGCATATCTAGGATTCTTACAACCCTTGCCCATTCCAAAAACTATATGGTCTAGCATATCAATGGATCTTATAGAGGGCTTACCCAAATCACATGGGTATACTGTAATATTTGTGGTGGTTGACAGATTGACTAAGTATGCTCACTTTATGCCTCTATTACACCCTTTCACAGCTATGCAAGTGGCTCAAGTTTTCTTAGCTCAGGTCTGAAAGTTACATGGAGTGCCTGAATCTATTGTATCAAATAAGGATAAGGTATTCCTCAGTACCTTTTGGAAGGAATTGTTTAAACTTCTCTATGTGAAAATTCTACTCTCTTCTGCATTCCATCCACAAACAAATGGTCAAACATAAGTAGTTAATAGGTGTTTAAAAACATACTTAAGGTGTATGACAGGTAAGAACCCAAAGGATTAGTTTAAGTGGTTGCCCTTAGCTGTGCTATGGTATAATTCAAATTATCATTCCTCCATTGACACTACTCCATTTGAGGCTTTGTATGGACAACCACCACCAGTACATGTTCCTTATGTTGGTGAATTGAGTAATGTGGATGTTGTTGATAGATCCTTAGTTGCTAGAGAGCAAGCTATTGCAACCTTGAAGTTTCTTCTAGCTAGAGCTCAGAACAGGATGAAGCAAGAAACTGACAAACATAGGACTGAAAGGAACCTATAGATAGGGGATTGGGCACTATTAAAATTGCAGCCCCATAGACAAGTTTCTATCAGGCAAGGCAAACAGAATAAGTTTTCTCCAAAGTATTTTGGCCCTTTTGAGGTGATTGCGAAAATTGGACAAGTAGCTTATAAGCTAAAGTTACCACCTCAAGCTCAAATACATGATGTCTTTCATGTATCTCAGCTCAAGAAGTTGCAAGGACAACATCAGCTCCTTACTAAATCTAATCTTACCACAGCTGAATACGGATGGACTTTTAGATGTGATTCCACTTAAAGTTTTAGACATGAAGATGGTCAAGAGGAACAATGTTATGGCTGTGTATGGGTTAGTGCGGTGGAGTAATGGTGATCCACAAGATGCTACTTGGAAACTGTTAGAAGACATCTACAAGAAGTATCCACTCTTTGACTCTTGAGGACAAGAGTCATTTAAGGAGGGTGGACTGTTAGGAGTTTGTTGTTGGCATGTGAGGGGCACGTGTGAGTCTAACTCACACATGAGGTGCACATGAGTTTCTCCACAACAAACTTCCAACTGATTTTCCCGCCATAATTTGTGTTTAAATACTTGTTCTCATTTCACTTCTAGCTAGTTTCCAAAACGTGTAAAAACACTCTTCCTCTCTAAATTATGTGAGTAATTCAGTTGTAACTGATTGTAACTGTGTAACAAACTCTTCCGTTGATAATACAATTCCACTTTCGATTCTTTGTTTCTTAATTCTTGAGAATCCAAGTGTTGTAATCTGCTAACGGTCTTAATTGACTCTAGTAGTGTGTATCAAACCCCTGACTTTAAATGAATGCAACTAATAGAATTGGCATTAATTTTTTGAGCTGTAATAGATGCAACAATTTCTCAAAAGAAAAACTTGTGTAAAAATGTTGTTTTGGATCGTAATTGGCTTTTTATGGATAGATTATAGACATTTTCTGATATATAGTTTACAAGTTATTGAATTTTGAGGCTTTGAATTGTAGCCATTTATTATGGATGAAAGTGTAGCTTGAAAATCTTTGGTGACGTAATTGGATTTGACCCGTACTAGATTTTGGGATCACCAAAGAAATGGATATTTATATTACGTACATACGTTGATTATATATATGATTTGGTACATAGCCGACCCTAATCGATCGTAGAAAGGCCTTTATCTTCATCAATAGCCTCACACATAGATCAACACCATTTTGTTTTCCCTCTGATGGTTTCAAATGCTTACAATGCACTTTTTTAACATGTTAGTTAAGACTTGCTTGCATCTCCCCATTCAATGTTGTAAGCAGCTAGTACCCTGTTGATCTTGATTTTCTCATAACAGAGTGTACAACTAGAACACATAGGAAGGTGCCCCGTCCGGTGTAGGCACTACAACAAATTGCTCACACTTTTAGAGTGATTTGTATAACATTTATTTCGATCTTCAGTACCTAAAATCAAAATGAGGCATGTCATTTATTCTCAACTAATTTCTATGTAAAGCAAATTAATAAGAGTAAACACAGTAAACAATGCTACATCCCTGCATTTGATTATCATATATAGATTATATATGATAAGAAACAATTGTAAAATACCCAATATTACTTTCTGGAATATAACTTGTTGATTATAACCTTTTAACTTGTGTCAAAACTGTGAAACAAATATAAAATCTAAAGAGAGAAAAAAGTGGTTATATTTGATGGCAGGAAAGAACAAAAGATAAAGATTACATAAAAATCGAGAAAGAATAAACTCTATTGATATACCTAAAGGTGATTGTAGATGATATGTAGGTGAAGGTATAATTGTTACGGCTGCTGGAGAAAAGGGATACAGGATTAGGGTTTAGTTTCAGCGTTGTGTTGTGTAGCCTTAAAAGAAAAAGGCATTTGGGGATAAGGATTTTAAGGGGGGGAAATTTGGTAAAAGTTGAATTAGGGGGGAAAGATTTTGGTGAGGAATAATGAAAAGTTTTTAAATTTTTTTTTAAGGAAGTTGTGTTTTGATAAGTAAAAAAAAGCAACATAATATTTGAAAACTGGTTCTCTAATCGATACGGGTTAGTCATTGGGTTACCGGTTCGATCATCGGGTAACCCTGATCCAGACCCGATTAAGTCTATTCTGGTCAAGTTACTCGGGTCAAAAAAAATATTCGGTTTATTCGGGTCAACCCGACTAACCCGATTACTAAATAGGGTCGGGCATCGGGTGTGGAATTTTTTGATAACTCGGGTTCGGGTCGACACAATTGACCCGGATAAGAATTTTTTTATTCTTTTAAAAATAAATTTTATAAATTTTCTATTTAAAATAGCACAAAAAATGATTTTTTTATACAAAACGTAGCTAATTATAGACAGAAAGACTACAATTGATTGATAACAATAACCCTTTCGATCTATGATACTCTTAACAATCAATCCGGTTTGATAAAACAATGTCACATGAAACATAAACATAGATGGATCTTAAAATTAGCTTGAAATTGAAGAAAACCATGTTGTTAATATAAATAATGACTAAAAACGTTATTTATATTTTTCGACCTCTCAACGTTTTGATAATAACAAAATGTAAAAATGTTTACAATAAAAATAAACGTCTACAAATTATTAAATGTAAAATTTCATTTATAAGATTAGTGATCACTTAAGGTATGGACAAACAAAATAATTAAGCATGATTAGTGATCAAGAAAATATTTTTCTCTTAATCCTCACTTTTAATTCTACAAAAGTATTTTTTTCAAAAATACTTTTACAAAATATTTTCTAATTAAAATAAAAAGTTTTATTAAAAACTTAAAATTTGAAATTCAAATTTCCCCCCCAAAACGGAAGCTTCTACACCAGATACAACATTCCCCACAAAAAGACAAAAAAAGGAGCGGAGTCTAGGCGGCGGCCCCCTTATAGGCCTGGCGGCCCCCTTATATATAAGGGACCGCCGGGACCGCCCCCAGAGAGCCGTTGGGATTCCCTGCCTATAAATACTGCTCCATTCCTAGCAGAAAAATCATTCCTCTTTGCACGAAATTTTTTAGTCTTTTCTTTCTCTCTCTAAACCTTCTTTCTCTCACTAAAACTCTTGATCACTAACATACTTAGATCTTGTTTCAAGTGATCTAATCTCTTCTTCTCATCTCTTCCCTCTCATTCAAGTGCAAGAGAAGAACACTCGTATTCGTCAAGAAACGAAGTGTTAATTAGTGATCTCTCCTCTCTTCTTCTAAGTACCAAAACTCTATTGTATTTATCTTGTGTATTTATGTGATTTCGGATATTGTTATATACCGATAAGTGTAGATCTTTGTAAGTGTGTATATCATGTGAGAAGTGGTAGATTTAAAGGGTGTAATCTTGGAGCATATTAAATGGACTCGACATTTAGCTTAGTGTCGGAAAATAACGTAAGCGACGTGTAAATGGTTTTCTCCGCCTAAAGGGAGCTTGTTGACATAGTGAAATCTCGAGTCGGATACTCGGGGAGTGGAGTAGGGTGAAGAGGTGCTTCGTAGCCGAACCACTATAAAATCTTGGTGTCTTGGTTTGGTTGTTTCTTTCCTTATCTCTTTACATTATTATTGTTGTTATCGTGTTTTAATTTAGATAGTTATTGCTTGTTCATATTGTGATTTGATTGAACATATAACTCGGATCTATAGATTTTTGAAAGTAAACTTTTGAAACGTAAAACAAACATGTAAAATATTCAACCCCCCTTTTAGTTTCCACAGTTTTCACAAAGATGAATTCTGATATTGAAGAAAGACCTAATGGACCCAGTGATGCAATGCACAACCCTTCCCAGCCATTTAAGTTTCTTTCAACAGATACTTGTCTCATTTGTCCACGGAGATCACACGTTATCTATTGACATCTTACTCCTAGATTGTTGATATGAATTAGGTGGTAGTTGTTGCTCCACCTCTGATTACTAAAACAAAACGCACTAATCAAGTCTAGAGCTAAGAGATCAATAAAATAAATCTCATTAGGATACATTCCATTACAAACACTTGTTGAACATCATCAAGTTCATAAGCTGTTAACAAGAGTCCTACGTATTATCCTTGTGATTTTGCCCGAACATCTGAGTGATACTTAAGTATTCACCGTGAAGACGGAAATCCTGCTTGAGCCAACATCAAACAAGCTCTCGATAGGTGACTTATGCGATTCTATATGAATCAAACTTGTGTCAAATGGAAAGAAACAATGGTACGATTCCATGTGAATCAAACTTGTTCCAATAAATGAATTGAGACCAATCGGTAAGATAGTAAACTAACCGATTCACTCATATCGTGTTGTCTGCTTGAGACCAGCTGTATTAAGAACAAGCAAGTACGTGATCTAACTGCATACGCGTTATGGATCTAACACTTTGAGCTGGCAACCCTGTCAAGGAGTTCTTTCCAAAAATTGAACCTACGCTGATCACAGGTACAAATTTATACTTTAAAACAGTCCTCACAGAACAGAGGATAATGCAACCGAAATCTCGACGAATGATAAACCATATTGTCCATATCTGCTGTCTTTTCACTAACTATGAAATGCAGGTATCAAACGCTGAGTTGCAGCCTCATTCCAAGCAAGTCGAATTCACTACACATAGCTCATACTCAAGCTACAAAGACATACTATAAGCATCAAGATTTAAGAATCAAGAAAGCTCAAGAGTTAAATATAAAGACTTCCGTAAACTCTGATATTTAAGATCTTCCTAACAGTTATCAAGATTATCAAGACAAAGATTGTCAAGGGAGATTGTTAGCAAGCTTTCAAGATGATGCATAGTATGAGCATGTTGGTCAAGACACAAGATCGTAAGATGGCAGAGACAACAAGACAAACAAGGAAAAGATTGAAAGATCTCGGAATTAAAGTCAAAGTCAAAAAGAAAAGGCTCAAGATCAAAGATCACACAGCATGAAGGAACAAGCCTACAATAAAGATAAAGACCAAGAACAAGACTCAAGAACTCAATGTCAAAGCAATCTCAAGAAATCCAAGACAATATTATGACTATGAACATGGAAGCTCAGAACCTATCAGAAACCAAGCTTCGGGGGAGATTGTTAGCCTCAAAATATCAAGTCAAACAAGGAAGCTTGTTTAAAGATTCAAGACCTCGCTTTAGGGGAGATTGTTAGGCTCAAAATATGTAGTCGAACAAGGAAGCTCAACCACTCAACGAGGAAGCTTTGGCATTTATTTATTATATGTTGTAATAGGCTAGTTACGGGTATCAAGCTCGTTATTTAATCTAATATTGTATGCGTTGCGGGCTTAAGCCCAAGTTATCCCGAGCCCGACCCATTAGCATTAAACCACACGGTCCAAGTGTTGGTATAAATGCCCCTCTCCAAGTGTGGAGCGGGTGTTGGTCTCATTTGTATTTTTCACACATTTACTAGAAATCAACTATCTCTTTTTTCTTCTCTCTAGTTTCTCTCTCTAATCTCTCTCTAAATTTTCTTATCATTCTTCTCATTTTTATTTTATTGTTTCATTGGTAAATTGAAAGTGATTCAAGGGTTATAACAATAATCTCTTTTTTAACAACTTCTTTCATGTTTGGGTTAAGTCGACGTTGTCTTTAAATGACGGTTTTGGCATCGTCCTCGAAATTGATTTTGTGCTTGCAGAAAGATGAACTAATACCCAGAATATTGGATGTTTTCCAAGCAAACGCTTCTTTGTGGTTTTTGAGAACGAAAACAAGATGTTTCTTCTCATTGTCTTTGAGCAGAGCGGATATGACTACCGGAAGAAGACAATCTTTTACGAGAAAAGCATATTCGAGATGTTTGGAAAGAGGATTCATCTCAAGATCGGTTGGTGGATTTTGTATAGAAGTCTTGATTCTTAAATTTTCCTCAAGAGGCAATTCTTCAAAATTGTCTTCGACTTATTCCTATTGTTTAGGAATTTCTTCGACATCGACAGCCATGAATACTTCAAATTCTTTGTCGAGAGATGTTTCATTGATCTTTTCTGATGTACTCAAGAATGGTTCATAATCATCGAGCAACTGCACTATTCTTTCGCCCTGTTACTTCATCAATTACATCCTTGCGGAGCATGTGTCTCAATTAGAGGAGAATGTGCTTAGCTTTGTCGATTAGAAAGGTGATTCTATCATCCCTAACTCCTAGATTGAGTTCTTTGTTTTTTACTCGGATGATAGCGTCGGCGATGTGTAGAAATGGTCTTCCTAAAATGAGAGGAACTTTGTCGTCTTCCTCCATTAGTAGGATTACGAAATCTATAGGGAATACGAATTTTCCAACTTGGACGAGCATATTCTCAGCAACCCCTATGGTATTGTAAATTATATTGGCTAAGCGGATACCCATCCTTTTAGGTTTCAAGTTATTTTCAAAGAGTGATGCGTACAACGAATATGCCATCAGGTTGATGCTCGCACCAAGATCGGCTAAGGCTAAGCATTCAACTAAGTTCGCTAAGGTATACAGGATCAAAAAGCTTCCAGGGTCACCTAGTTTAGGCGGAAGCTTGTTTTGAATGATGGCGGAGCATTCTTCGTTTAAGAAGGCAGCAGAAATTTGCTCCATCTTACTTTCGTTGCTCACTACATCTTTTAAGAACTTTTCGTAATTAGGCATGCCAACTAAGACATCAACGAGGGGTAAACGTTGATCTAAATTCCTTAATTATTGAACTTGACATATCGTTCCTCCATCTTTTCTTTGTGGAGCGTGTGAGGTATATGGGATTTTTGGTTTATACGCCTTGAGTGGTGATGGATCAGATTTAGTTTGTTTGGAAGAAGACAATTCTACTTCCTTTTTGGTTTCATCAGCCTCATCTTCACTATCATCGTAGATGACGGTGGTTTTGGCATTTTGGTTGACTAGTGGATCATAGGTCTTACCGCCTCATGTAAATATGGCAGCTCACATGCTCATATTTGAGCGGGTGTGGTCGGTAAGGTTTGTCATTTAATGGGTTAGGTTTTGGGTTGGTTTGGGTATTACTCGGGAGTGAAACAGTTGGTCGGGTGGAGCATTGGTCGGAGAGTCAACAAAACTTGGTCTCAAGGTCTTGAATCGCAGCTTGGTGAATCTTTTGTCCATGTTCAAATTTGGTTTTTAGATTAAAGAATTGGTTTTTGACAAAGTCATTTGATACTTTTTGAGCGACCATGAACTCTCGCATGGTTTTTTCAAAGTCAGACTCTTCGAATTTCTTTTCGGGAGTTGCTGGAATGGAAGGGTTGTCTTTACGAGGTTGGGAGTTTCGGTTGTCATCTCGTGGTTGATGATTGCGCCAATTTTTAGAATTCTATCGTAGTAGTTTCCTTGATATCCTCCTCCTCGATATCCTCTGTAGACATAGTTGGCTTCTTCATCCTTAGGTCCACCCATTGGTTTGTCATCACACTCTGATGATGGGTGTGGTCCTCCACAACTATTGCATCTGTCTTGCATCTCCTTCATTTCTCTTTTGATTTCTTTGAATTGCGAGTCTATTTTCATTTTTAACGCTTCTATCTTCTCCATGAGTTTAGAGTTGTTGCTACCTTCCGCGAAAGAAACAGTTTTCTAAAGCGATTTAGCTTTGATATCTTTAGACCAATGGAGTTTCAATAGTACTCGGTCTTCGAGCAATTGGTGTGCCTCATTAGGGGCTTATAGAGAAAAATTCCTCCGATGTCAAGGATAGCTTGTGTGGATTTGTCAAGACTGTGGTAGATGATTTAGATGATGGTTCCTCATCCTAAACCATGTGTGTGACAACTACGAAGTAAGTCCTTCATACATAGCCAAGCATCAACAAAGGAGTCGTGTGGATTTTAGGTGAAACATCGAATTTCTCCCATGAGTCGATCAAACATTACGGGTTGAAGGGGGGAGAATTCGGTCTACGAAAGCCTCCTTCAATTATACTTCTCCCAAGTAGTGATAACACCGTGACTCCACCAATTCGAGTTGAACCAGGCATTTGCAGTCTCATAAAAGGAGATCAGTGACATGGTGAAACAGTTGAGCGATATGGATGGCGTCCGCATTGGTATTGGTATTGCCATATCGGGACATTCTACAAATTTCGATGAATTCGGCAATGTGCTTATGCGGATCGACCCGTGCACGACCGTCAAATTGTCGGTCTTTGATCATTGAAAGATGATGACCTTATACGGTGAAGTTGTCTCCAAGGTCAACCACAATGATAGCATCCCCGGGTGTGGGTGCTACAGCTCGGTTGTTTCCCCACATGGGTTGATCGTTAGCCATTGGTATTGGTAGATCAAGAAATGGGTTATAAACGACTTCGGCTTCGAAAAGATTCTCAAAAGGTTGATATTAGATTTTCAGAACTCGGTCTTCTAAGGGTATGAATGGGTTTTGCTTCTTTTTCTTCTTCTTGCTTCGGTGGATAAAATGATTGGGTTCTATATAAGGACTAATCGGTTCTTGTCTCGAAGAATAGGTGTTCATTCAAGTACAAAACACAACTTGGAGTGAATTTGAGTGGGTCTCAATTCTGAAAAAAGGGGTGAAAAGGTTGTTTAAAAAATAGTTTTCGGGCTGCTCAGGAAGATCCTACAGGGCGGCAGAACTTCTAGCCGGCCGGCTGGTGGTGGTTTTTGGTCGCGAGAGAGGAGCCGACCAGCAACTCTGCCAAGCCGGGCGGCAAAAAGCTGCGAATTAGAAAAAAAACTATTTTTTTCGAAAAAAGGTTGAGGTTCCAAGGAATGATTAAAGCACCAAATTTAAAACTAGAAAACACGATCAAATCACTGGCAGTGGCGCCAAGAACATGATGCGTGCGATATGGGTGTGTTTTAAATTTATAACTCGGTTATCGAATTTCTTAGCAACACATACGAGCAAGTGTACTCGTCCATTATTAGAAAGAGATTGGATGGTAAGCGGGATCATTCGCGGGGATTAGTGTGTTTCGATGATGTTTTAAATTCGACAATAACAATCCTAACAAGCAAGCAATGATTAAAACAAAGATTCAAATGATAAAAGACTACACTTGATTAGACTAGTTTGGGAATTCCGATTTGGTATGATTGTGATGAACATCTTAACATGTTGATTACTAGAATTAGATGGTGATCTAATCTATTGTTTTCAAAACCTTTAATACTCGTCAAGATTGCAAGTGACACAAACAAGCTTTAAGTTTTAATAAATATAATTCCAAGACTAATTCAATGTTAAAATTGTTTTGATTCGCGGTTCCGTTTCAACAAATTTGTTACACCCATAATTTATGTTTTCTTGTTAATCAAATCGCTTAAGAAATGGTCAATTTATCGTGTTTTAGTTTAGATAGTTATTGCTTGTTCATATTGTGATTTGATTGAACATATAACTTAGATCTATAGATTTTTGAAAGTAAACTTTTGAAACGTAAAACAAACGTGTAAACTATTTAACCCCCCCTCTTCTAGTTTCCACACATGTTATCAAAATCATAACCAAATTACCATACCACAAACATCATCTAATCAAGTCCATAAAGGCACTAGCCAGTCATAGAAAACAAATACATAATTCTAGAAATTATAGCATTAAAAAACATGATTAAAAGGTCTTACAAAAGTTGTAAAAGATTACAAGAGATGAGGCTTTGATGCCTTGATGAATGGTGATGAATTCTTGATGTTCTTGACCTCCTAAAGATAGCTTTCTTCTTCTACTAACTTCTTGGATTTTAAGGAAGGATTATGGCTTTGAAAGAGAGTGAAGATTACTACTAAAGAGTAGCGGAGAGAATGATTGATGAGATGTAAGTTGTGTTTTTTTTCAATAGCTAAAAGGGTCTTATTTATACTACTAGGAAGGCCATGGGTCATAAATGCTAAACTTGGGGCCAAAGGATCATAAATGGGTCTAGATCCTTCTTGATCGTTCATGGAGCTTCAAGATGAAATGAAAGAAGATGACCAAAAGTAGCCGGGCGGCTCCTTTTCTTGCCTGTCGGCTTCTCGCTATGCCTGCCAGCAACACCTTCTGCCTGCCGGCAAAACCTTCGCTCCAACATACAAATTTCTTGATTTTGCGTTTAAGTTTTCTGTTTGAGTTATGGTTGACTGTGGGTCATTATTCTTCAATATAACTTTATTTTAAGTGTATCTTAGGACTTAGAAGCTTGAATGGTTGGTTATTTTGCTCTTGATATGCTTTCGAACTTGATCTTGATGCGGGATTCTTCGTACTTGTATAAAACTTGATTTATTCGTTATTTCTTCGTCTCTTTCTTTCTTTTTCCTGTACTTGGCTATAAATAAACTTGCAAACATATTTTGGTACAATTAAGTAACAAAAGCATTTTAAAATATCCAAATAACTTATACGAAAGTACGGATAAGTTTGGCGCATCATATTATAAGTTAATGCATCAAAGTTATAATTATGGTGCATCAAGGTTATAAGTTATTGCATGATAGTTAAATATGATTGTTTTTCAATATCTATATGACGCATCAATGTTATAAGTTATTGCATCATATATGTATATTGCAATATATGTATGTTTGTAAGTTATTTCACGCACATAAACCAACATTATGAAGGGTGGTGTGTAAGGCATGTGATAATGGTGATGACTCACCTTCCATAAAAAACCAGCCTAAGGAAGCAAGCAAGTAACCAACTCAAATATCACTTGATAATGGTTGCATATAATAATTATGTTTATAGTTGATATGAACCGGATCGATAATAGAATGAATAGAAGGAAATAAACAAGATAGATGGTCTATTTAAGTAGGATAAACCGACCCCCCGATGCCAGAGAATGATGTGCCTTCTCATGGTCCAAGAAGACAACAATTGAGTGGACTGGTTTTTGGTGCAGTTATCTCGAATGTCCTGTTGGGTTTGATTTAAGGGCTTTTGAGGGGCTTCGTTGTGATCTAGGGAAGGGTCAAGAAATAATAACATGGAATCCATTGATCATTTACCATCAATAAAAAAGAAACTGGAATATCGTGTTCCAACATTTTGAGCTTCTCGCCGACCGACATGCGAGTAGTTCAAATGAGAGTTTGGGATTCTGGAATTACTCATCGCGACATTTTAAAGCAACACCTTGAGGACAAGGTGTTTTTGAGGGCGAGAGTATTGATACGACCCCTAAACTATCATATTTTATTATTAGTATTTTATTAATTAGGTAAATATAATTACTATTTAAGTATTAGATGGTGTTTAATTAAAGTAAGAATTAGTATCTTATTCTACAAGAATACTATTAGGGGGTTGTAATTATGATTATATTGAATGATATGAAGTATTGATTTATTAATCGATTCGGGTTATCTCACTAATATAAATAATTGGGAGGTCGGTTTATCCCACTAACATAGACCATCTATTTTGTTTATTTTTGTCTATTCATTCTATTATCGACCCGTTCATATCAATAGTTCGTAAGAACGTTGTCGATAATATTATAAGAAAAAATCCGTAGTGTTGGCTAAGTTTTATCTCACACGGTTCATAAATAAGTATTTATAAACCGTACCAAAAAATAAAAATATATTTTGTACAATTAAATGTTTTTATATTTGGTACGGTTTCTAAACAAACCGTACCAAATTATTTTTATTTGGTACGGTTTTATAAACAACCGTACCAAAAAACAAAACCCACAAACAAACCGCACCAAATAATTACTTTTTGGTACGGTTGCTTTAAGAACCGTATCAAATAACTTTTTTCTCATTTTTTGGTACGGTTTTTCTCTAACCGTATTAAAATACCGTACCAAAAATTACTTTATGTAGTAGTGCAAATACAATGTATTTCACGTTGCTTATTCTATTTATATGGTTGTATCAACGAGAGTTCAAGTTTTGCAAAACATTTGAACCTTATAGATTATCCGTCATGAAACACATGTTGAAGTTTCAGTATTCTTGGCACTCCTTATGCTTATTCGTTATGAACACATGTAATCGGCTTTATCTCCACTTGCACTCCAACTCATCTCAACGAATCGGTATATGGCTTTGGAATTTAAACAAGCAACTATCGAACATAATAGGTATCTAGTGTTTATCAATGAGTTGTGAACCCAATCGGTTGGTAGACAAGTAGTATATATTTAATATTATATTAAAAAAAACAAATGATAAAATGTGTCACATGCAACCTAGGTTATTTAATGATTTATAGATTATGAAGCCAACCTATAAGAGTGACTTTTATATTTTTATTTATTAAAATTAGATATAAAAGAGATAATATTATATATTATGTTAAGT
>BQNB010092508.1:1844-26599 GCA_026074375.1 Tanacetum coccineum | reverse complement strand
ACCATTCTCGAACTCTATAAATTCATCATACTATTTGTCAATGTCACCTTCATAATATTTCTTCAATCGTTGTACATTGACTTTGAAGTTACACCCGTTCTTGTCAATGATTTCTACAGCCCCATATGGATATACCATTTTAACAATGTTCGGCCCGCTCCATTTCGACTTAAGTTTTCCAGGATACATCTTCAAACGAGAACTATAAAGTAGAACTTTGTCGCCTACCTTAAAATCTTTATCACCACGAAGTCTAGAATCATGCCATTTCTTGGTCTGTTCTTTGTAAATTCTAGTATTCTCATAGGCACCATCTCTCAATTCGGCTAACTCATTAAGCTGCATAAGACGACTTTCGCTAGCAAGTGTTAAATCCATATTACATTGTTTTAATTGCCCAATGTGCCTTATGCTCGATCTCTACGGGTAAATGGCATGCTTTCCCATAAACTAGTCTAAAAGGTGTACAACATGTCGGTGTTTTGTAGGTCGTCCTAAATGCCCATAATGCATCATTAAGTTTTTCCGACCAATCTTTTGGATTATACCCCACTGATCTTTCTAGGATACGCTTAATAGCCCTATTAGTAACTTCCGTTTGTCCATTAGATTGAGGGTGATACGCCGTGGATAATTTGTGAGTCACACCATATCTTTGTAAAGCTTTTTCAAACTGGGAATTACAAAAATGTGTCTCTCTATCACTAATCAAAGCTTTAGCAACTCCAAACCTAGCGAATAACTGCCTTAAAAACTTAACCACAACATGCGCATCATTCGTAGGTAATGCTTGAGCTTCGACCCATTTAGACACATAATCTACAGCTACTAGTATGTATTTATTACCTCTAGATTGGGGAAATGGTCCTATAAAATCTAATCCCCAAACATCAAAGACTTCACATATCTAAATGTTATTTTGAGGCATTTCGTTCCTTGAAGATATGTTCCCCGATCTTTGACATGCATTACATCGTCTTACGTACTTATTAGCATCCTTAAAGACACTAGGCCTGTAACATTTCGTATTTTCGCGGCCAATATTTAGACCGACCTTTATTTCTATTTTTATCTTTAATTGAAATTATTATTTTTACTTTTTGGCCGATTTGGGAAAATTGTCATTTTTATTTATACGCGAGTCACACTTTGGAGTTTAAACGCATAAGGTTCTTCCCAAAAGTAAGTCTTGACTTGCGACAAAAACCTCTTTCTTTCTTCGAAGGTCTAATTTAAGGGAATAACCTTTCTAATAATATAATTAAAGAAATCCGCATAACATGGCTCATCGTCTTTAAACTTGGATCTCAGCACCATTAAATGCTCGTCGGGAAATTCATCAGCAATTTCCTTCTAAGTTAATACCTCCATGTATGGATTCTCTAACCTAGATAAGTGATCTCCGGCCAAGTTTTCTGCTCCCTTTTTATCTTTGATTTCAATATTTGATTGGTCCATGTCAAAGATTACCTTATCGTCTCCAACCTTATGCATTATCTTTTTATTAAACACATTGATCATGAACTATGTTGCGAGTCGATGGGCAAAAAGGTCTCCCTAAAATTATCAGAATTCTAGAGTCTTCAGGCATATCCAAAGTAAAAAAATCAACGGGGTGGACAAGTTTATCCACCTTAATAATCACATTTTTAAATATTCCCCTTGGGTATTGGATCGACCTATCAGCTAGTTCTAAGCTCATTCAAGTCGGTGTTGGTTCCTCTAAACTTAACTTTTGATACATCGCCTAGGGCATCAAACTTATACTAGCTCCTAGATCCGCTAATGCATTATTAATTTAAAAATTACTAACTTGACAAGGGATAGTGAAACTTCCTAGGTCTTTTTCTTTTGATGGCAGTTTGTTACGCAGGACAGCTGAGCACCTTTCGTTCATTGTTACCGTACAAGCTTCTTCAAGTCTGGATTTGTCAGTCAACTCTTCAAATATTTAGTGTATTTTGGCATTTGTACTAAGGCTTCGATAAACGGAATATTAATATGGAGTGAAAGTGATTTATTGGTGCCTACATTTGGTATCATTCGCCACGGGGTGGGTTTGGTGATTTGTTTGTGGTCATTTTTGAGCTTATTCATGTTCGAATTATTTTTTTTCTTTTCCTTTTTGTGCTTACTCGTCAAAATGTTTGTGTTTTTTTTAAACTATAACTAGCAACTGTTTGGATATTTTTGTTGGGATTATTTTTAAACTATTTGTGGTCAAACTGTTTGGATTTTTTTTGTTTTGTTGGGATTATTTAAACTATTCACGTGTTTTTTTGTTTAGTTGTCTTTCATCTCCTTTCTTCTTTCATTTTTAAGTTTCGTTTTCATTTTTTAAACAGTTTTCAAGTTTTTGTGTCAAAGTTTTTTTCTTTCTTTTCATCCAATATTTTGGCAGACACAAGAACGACAGTAAGGACCGAGTTTCTTATAACTTGAGTCGAACGAGTGCAATTTCATAAGGGTCGAACGAGGAACAATCCAAAGACCATCGAACAAGCTCATTCGAACAAGCTCATTCGAACAAGCACCATCGAACAAGCTCATTCGAACAAGCATCATCGAACTAGCACCATCGAACGAGTGAAATTTCTTTTGGTTCGAACTAGCACCATCGAACGAGTAACAATCGAACAAGGGAAAACTTGATCACTCGAACGAGGGAAAACTTAGACCATCGAACTAGTAGACCATCGAACTAGTAGACCATCGAACGAGTGACATCGAACGAGTGACATCGAACTAGTAGACCATCGAACGAGTGACATCGAACTAGTGAGACCATCGAACGAGTGGAAAACGTAACAAGGATCGAACGAGCTTACTCCTTCAAGGACCGAACGAGTATTTTGTTTGAAGACCGAACGAGTACTCGTTCACGTGTTTTCCGTTTTCGGTTTCGAGTGACGGTAAACGACGGGACTTGAGAATTATATCATCGTGTTCGTGTCGTCGTTTCGATCAACGTGGTATATTCGGCTTTCACCGACGATAACCGATCGAGTTCGAATGATCAAATTTACATTCGTTATTTTTTTTATATACTAGTTTCAAATGTAGAAGAAGCAAAACAGGAGAAACACGTTTTCTATTTCTTATAATTCCAATTTTACACTTTTGGCCCCTCGACTTTTAAACACTTTTCATTTTTTACATTTAGATTTTCACTTGTTTACTATTAAACCTTTGTTTTTTAAAGAAGATTCAATATAACCTTTTACTTTTACACTTTTTCATTTTGTTTCACTTTTAAACTTTTAATTCTTTTGTTATTTTTTAGTTCTACATTTTAGTTTTCAAAATTTTCAATTTTAGCCCTTTCGTTGTAAGAAATTTCACCGTTCATCGTTTTTGCTCAACAAATCGTTAACGAAAGTTCAAGTTCTTCAACGACAACAACGATTTCAACATCAATTCATTTTTGTTTTACGGTTTCTTCTTGATTTTGTAAAATCCCGCGAAAGATACGATTTTTTTCTCGGTTTTAATCAAAGATTTGTAAAATCCCGTGAACGTTAATTGATTCAAATCCACAACAGCAATACTTTACTGCTTAAGATCCTAAAAATCATTTTCACTTCTTTCACGCGTTTAAATGGAAACGAAAGATACTTTATCTTCGTGTTCTAATTTGGAAAAAGAAGAACAACAAATGCAACAAATACAAGACAAAGCAAAAAAGAGTTGCATGGTATTTTTCCGAAAACTTCATTCACACCTCAAGCTTCTTTCACACGACAACTTAAAAGGAACTCGAATCGAGTCTGGATTCAACGTGATTTGCAACCAACTTTTGGTCAAGATGTTTGAAACTTTTTATGCAACAATGTTCCTAAACATGGATCAATTAGAAAAGCAACTTGACAAAGAAGAATTTCAAGAGATTGGATCCATAGCTTCTTTTAAAGTACTCGAGAACAGTTTCAGATGTTCATCAAGTCAAGGATTTATTTGGATGATGAATATGTTGACATGATACGCAACAAAATCCTACAATGACCTCGTCTCGAAATTCCAGATTTCCGTGACACACTGATCCAAACATGGAATTTGTTTAAGAAGTCGATTGATGAAAGAGCACAGCTAAACGAGATATGACCTGGGAGTGAATGAAAGACAGATTCAGACAGCAGAGGATAAGGTTGATACGGGAAAAGCAGTGGATGCTAGTTTGGTTAACACAGAAAGCATTGGGACAGAATCCAAAGAGCAGGATACAAGCAGCAGATCAGGGAATGATGCACATGCAGATGATGCAGATATCAGACCCATATATGATGAAGAGCCAATGGCTGAGGTACAAACAACTGCTGAAATCAATATCTTTGCTACTGGACAACAGCATACTGAGCGACCTGAATTCAATAATGAAGGAAAGGTTGACCAGAATGTTGAACAATGTCATGACACATGTCCTTTGCCTGCTAAATTCACTGATAACCAGACAACTGAACTCTCAAATCAATCTCTTGAATCTGAAAATATTCATCTCAAAAAGACAGTTGCCCAATTTCAATGTTTTTCAAGATGGAAGCCATTGTGTTAATTTGAACTCAAATATCAAGTTTAAAAAGAAGGGCAAACATGGTCATTTCGAAAGTAAAAAGTAATGAAGCTAAAGTGAACCATGCACAGATGTATGTGAAACAAAAAACATCGAATAGGAAACATAAGTGGCCAGTTACTTGAGAAAATGAGACTTGAAAGGGAAATAACAAAGAAATGTTTGATTCTATCAAGGTCAATAAGAGCTAAGACATAGAACACGACAGCTTCTTGATTGCAAATAATGATAATTCAAAGCTCAACTTCAGGAAAAAGGGTTTGCAATTGTAGCATTAAAAATGAGTTAAGGAAATTACAGGGAAATGTCGTGAATTTAACTAAGATTAAGTTTGCAAAACTGTCAATCTTAGGGAAAACCGGCTTTAAACCACGTAGCAACCAACAGATTGTTAGACAACCGACTGCCGTTTTAAATCTGAACGGACTAGTCTTTCAAAGCACTACGGTTTGTCCAAGGTTTGTATTGTCAATAACGATTTGTCAAAACAAGTCACTACACAGTATTTCCTAAGGTAAGAGAAATCTGCTGTTGCAAAACCTCATTCCCATGATTGCACCTGGCTTCATTAGGTATAGCTCAAATGAACATGGTTCATAATTACTACTAGAGGAAGCTAGAAAAGACACAAGAAAGCAGTAGGAATTTAGAACTAGTGTGATTGCTTCTGCTAGATCACAAAGACAGCAAAAATGGTAGCAAAACCAAAACCTAGGATAATAACCAAAAGTCTAGGATTGGTCCTGACCATCCAAGAGTAGTTGTGGTGTACGACAAAGACTGTGCCATAGCAGAAACACTCTAGGAATTCTAGAAGTTTTTCGACTCCTAAACATTTTGTTTCTCAACATGTCAGAAATGTGTCTTTACATGCCAATCATGTTCTTGTGTACACAAAATTCCTGAATGAAGTCAACTACGGTGCTAAGGTTCCTCCTATAAGACTACAACGATATACCAAAACCCGTTAGATGCAAACAAGTGTGCAAAAAGAAAACCAGAAAGACAGATCCCAAAAAAGACAAAGCTTCAATCAATAAGACTTCGTATAGTCCATGAGAAAAACAATGACTCCTAGATCTTGTCTTAGGTGGAAACCGACGGGTAAAATTTTCAAGACAGTTGGTCTTAGGTGGGTTCCCATGGAAAGATATTCACTTCTAGCACAACCAAGGTTGACAGTGAACCCCAAATGGTTCAAATGAAGATATCACTAACCAATA
The DNA here is from genome assembly GCA_026074375.1 of Tanacetum coccineum. Classification (NCBI taxonomy): domain Eukaryota; kingdom Viridiplantae; phylum Streptophyta; class Magnoliopsida; order Asterales; family Asteraceae; genus Tanacetum; species Tanacetum coccineum. The sequence goes on along the minus strand of BQNB010092508.1, from coordinate 20,809 downwards.
TGAATGCGAACAAACTTTCTCAACAACACTATTATTCCATGTATGTAAGTGCAAGTACATCTCAATCCTAAAAAGGAAGGGACTCAGAGTTTGGTTGCTGAAAAAGATCTATCTGAGAGAAACCAGGGCTTCAAGGAATTTTCATCTGATTGCATAAGCAATGACGTTTAGTTCACATCAGTTCAGGGCTGATCTTCATTCAAATGACTTCTGATTCATAACAGCTTCTCGAACTCGGAATTCTACGACACAGCAATGAAACTGTCACGTTCAAAGCTGGATCCAAAAGTTGTTCCTCAGAGACAGACAGTATACATCACGAAGAGTTGGATATTTACCATTCGCACCATACATAACAATGCTTGAGGTAACATGTACGATTTTTGAAAAAAAAAAAAAATACAAAAAAAAATATAAATATTTCAAAAAAGGAAATTTACAAAATCAAAAAAATTAATTGAACATGTTTCAAAAAATATTTTCTCGACATTGTCTCTTGGATCGATAAATTTACGTACCTATAAATGTTGATTACTATCGACACGGGGCGTGGTTGTAAATGAAGTTCGAACAGAGTTTTCAAATGCTTTCAAAACAAGTCATTTATAGTGTTTCTTAATGGCTTATGTCAAAATATTAGTACGGAACCGGACTCAACTAAAGGAAGTTTATTTCTTTTAAAAAGGGGGGGAACTAAAGGGATAACTTATCCTACAACCGAGAAATTCAACGTTTCTCGGTCTTGAGCTGTTCTTACAAGACATTCAAAGTTTTAAGCTCAAGAAAAAGGATAGTGTACGCATAAGTGCGCTTACCCTTAGAGTTGGAAGAGAAGTCTTCTAACATGATGTTTTTCAAAATGTTGAACACAATTTTTCAAGAATTTCTCACTGACGATTCATAATCTTTCAAAATTGTGTGTTCAACACTCCATCTTTCAAGGGGGAGTTTTTCGAAAAACAAAGTTTAATGAGTTTGGATACATCATCTCACGACCATTCTTATGTATTCAAACCATTCCCAAAAAGTCTCTTAATAACAACAAGATAATAATGACAATTCAATAGAATGATAGTTATAAGATGACTAAGTGTTCAACCTCAATTTTATATCGATTTTACAACTTGGTATCATTTTTATTGGTGTCAAACATATGTAAAATTGAGGGGGAGCAAGATGACACAGTTCCAAATAATTCATGCTAAGCTTCAACATTTTTCCCCATGGCCTTTTCAAGACAAATTTTAATCACACAGTATTTCAAAATCTAAGTGACTTAGAATTTAAAATAAGGGGAGAAATGTAATTAAAATGTGATCTAAAAGACTCAAAGTGCTATTCGGAAACGGTTTCATGGTTCGATCTCATACCCTACAACATCTTATTTCATGACGATTCTGAAGACATAAGGTGGTAAGGTTAGGTATTTGTCCTATGATCCAACCAGAACCGGAGGGATCTACCCAAGGACACTCCATAGTTAGAAATAGCAGTCCTTAGGTATGATTGGAGATGAATGTGTATAAGGGAAGAATGCCGACTAAGATTGAGCTAACACTAACACTGAACAATCACAAACAAGGTGTTAGTAATGGACGTCTTGGTAAGCTTGAAGGGTTGAAAGAATTAAAAAGAAAATGTATGGATTAAAGGGTAAAAAGTATGAAGCCCTCACACAAAACTTAGGCAGAAGAAAACGGGTAATACATATGCTGTCAGAATCACATGTTGATTGCTGACATTGAAGACGACATCATGGACCCAGTGATGCAATGCACAACCCTTTCCCAGCCATTCGAGTTTCTCTTAAAAGAAACTTGTCTCATTTGTCACGGTGTACACACTGACTTTCCCAGCCATTCGGGTTTCTCTCAAAAGAAACTTGTCTCATTTGTCACGGAGATACACACGACTTCTATTGACTTTCTTACTCCGAGATAGTTGATATTGAATAGGTGGCAGTCTGCTCTAGCCTCCGATTACTAAAGCCAAAACGAACTAATCGAATCTAGGGCTAAGAGATCCATAAATAAATCTCATTAGGACACATTCCATTTCTAACACTTGTTGAACACCACTAAGTTCACAAGCTGTTAACAAGAGTCCTACGCATTATCCTTGTGATTATGCCAGAACATCCGAGTGATACTTATGTACTCATAATGAAGATGGAAATCCTGCTTGAGCCAGTATCAAACAATCTCTTGGTAGGTGACTTACGAGATTCTATATGAATCAAACTTGTGTCAACTGGAAAGAAACGATGGTGCGATTCAATGTGAATCAAACTTGTTCTAGGAAATGAATTGACGGCTTAATAAAAAAGATAGTAACTATCTGATTCACTCTTACCGTGTTGTCTGCTTTGAGACGTTCCGGTAATGAGAACTAGCAAGCATGGTAAATCTAATACATCTGTGTTAGAAGATCCTACGCTTTGAGCTGGAAACCCTGTCAAGGAGATTCTTTGAATCTACCTGATCACAGGTACATTATTTATACTATAAAACGGTCCTACAGAACCGGAGGTTAATCTAACCAAATCCGGACGAATGACAAAGCCATATTCGTCCACACGCTTTATTGCTAACTGTTTTATTTCAGGATACATAAAGATGGAGATGGTGATGCCTCATTCCAGCTGGAGTCGAATTCATTACCACATGCTCATGCTCAAACTACAAAGACATACTATAAGCATCAAGACTCAAGAATCATGAAAGCTCAAGAATTAAAGACAAAGACTTCCGCACAAACTCTGATATACAAGATCTTCCTTCAAAGATATCAAGTCTATCAAGGGAGATTGTTAGCAAGCTTTCAAGATGATGCAAAGTATGAGCATGTTGGTATATATACCATTTTCCTCTATGGAAAATGTTGTTGATTCTTGTTGATTCTCATTTGTTATTTTTCATTTGTAAGAATTAACCAACTCTTTTTCTCTCTACTTTCTCTCTCTAACTTCTCTCTAAATTTCTTTCATATTTTAACGTAGACCGAGACAAAGATCACAAGAGCACAAATACAACAGCAATCACATGATCTCACGAAAGGAGTGTCACAAAGAACTCACTTCGGGGGAGATTTGTTAGCCTCAAAAATATATTGAGTCGAACAATGAATTCGATCATTTATATTAGTCTCGGATCACTTAATATAATTTATTAGTTGTAATAGGCTACAAGGGTAAACGGTCCTCTTAACTGTCATCTAACCGGTCACGTTTATCGGGCGAAATCCAAGAATCCCGAGCCCGGCCCGTAGAAATACCAAGGCATGAAAGCCTCTTGGTATTAAGTATAAATACCCCTCTCCAAGTATGGAGAGGGTGTTGATTCCCATTTGTTACTTTCTCATTTGTAAGAATTAACCAACTCTAATTTTCTCTCTACCTTTCTCTCTCTAACTTCTCTCTACAATTCTTCCAATTCTTCTCATCTTATTTTCTTGTTTCGATTATGAAGTGAAAGTGATATATATTGGTTCCGACATGTTGTAACATCACGGGAAAGTCTTGCGGTCCTGCATAATTTAAATACATAAACCTATGAATTCACCAACAATTTTGTTGACGTTTTAAGCAATGTTTTCAGGGGAAAGGGTTATTCATTAGCACGAGGTCCAAGGAGCATTGGAATTATGTTTTGGATTGCACTGTTAAAGATTTATGTGCATCATGTTTTGGGAAATCTATGTTATCTTTTGTAATGTTAAACAAAGAACAAGTAAAGCTTTATGCTTTTGTAATATGTCTTTTATTTAAATCCAATGTATCAATTTAAACGACTTTTGTGTCGTTCTTATATATATCTTGTGCTGTTGATCTTGAAGTAACATGCCCCGGATCCTTATTCCGCTGCAACCCATTTTGGGGGTGTTACAATTACAAAACTTCCTAAAACATCAAACGGACATGACACAATTTGGGTCATTGTTGATCTCCTTACAAAATCCACACATTTCATACCTACCCGAGAGACAAATAGTATGGAAACCCTTACCAGGTTGTACATCAAAGAAATAGTCTCCCGGTATGGTGTGCCAATATCCATCATCTCAGATCGTGACAGTCATTTCACATCCAGATTTTGGCAATCACTACAAAGTGCCTTAGGTACTCAATTAGACATGAGTACGGCATATTATCTCAAAACCGATGGACAAAGTGAAAGAACCATCTAAACACTCCAGGAAAGACATGTCCTTCGAGCCTGTGCATAGACTTTGGAAAAAGGTTTGGTAAAGACAGTTACCATTGGTGGAATTCTCTACAACAACAGTTATTCATGCCATTATTAAAGGTAGCACTGTTTGAAGCATTCTATGGTCGAATGGTGCCAGATCACCTGTTGCTAGGCCAAATTTGAGATGTTCACTAACAGACCAGAAATAATCCATGAAACACTGAAAAAGATAGTGGCAAATTCCGAACAACGTTTGCAGGCTGCAAGTGATCGGCAAAGAAGTTACGCCAATGACAGGCAAAAGCCTTTAGAATTTAAAGTTGGAGATCGTGTTATGTTGAAAGTATCACCTCGTAAAGGTGCCATCCGATTCGGAAAACGAGGAAAGCTTAATCCGCGGTACATTAGACCATTCAAAATCCTTGAATGGATTGGTCCAGTATCATACAAACTTAAGCTTCCTGAAGAGCTCAGTAATGTCCACAATACCTTTCATGTTTCTAATCTAAAGAAATGCTTACCTGACGAATCCTTTGTCATTATAATGAAATAGCTTCGGCTCGATGACAAACTCAACTTTGAGGAAGAACCAGTAGAGATTATGGATTGAGAAGTCAAGCAACTGAAACAAAGTCGTATTCCTATAGTCAAAGTAAGATGGAACTCTAAAAGAGGACCAGAATTTACATGGGAACGCGAAGATCAAATTCGTGCCAAGTATCCACATCCGTTGTCAAACATCACTCTGGCATCCAACTAAATCTCAGGATGGGATTTCTTTTAAGGGAGGGAGACTTTAACAACCCACAAATTTAATCAATGTAAATATACATCTATTAAAATAGATGCACTGTAATATCCATCTATTATAAATATATCACCTTCTTACAGGCCAAAATTTTGCTTTATCTCATTACGCAACATAACTTGCATCTTTAAAGTAAACGAGCTCACACAACCTCTATCAATGCCATCTATATCTATGTTTATATCATATAAACATCCTAATATGTCAAGTCTATATCCTAATATCATTTTTACTAAGTACATTATCCATTTAACGTACTTTTCAAAACGTTATATCAAAACAAGCATTATACGTTAACGTTTACATCAAAACCTTAATTATATTTAATGTATACATATAAAATGAATGTGTAAGTCTTCAAACATATTTAAAAGTGTACAATGCACAATATTTGAATCATATTTTCCTTCCAAGTCAATGTACAACTCATTTAAGCTCAATGTACAAGTCAATAATGACTAAAAACCTAATTAGGTCATTTAAGCTTCTAAACCATGTTTAAACTTTACACCACTTTAACACAAGGTACAAGAACTTAGTGCATGACTTTTAAACCTTAAACCTAAACAATTGAAGCCATGGGCTTATGTAACAAACAAGTATTTTGTTAATCCAATGTATCTTTTTCAAACGACACGTTTAGTAGTCGTTCTCAGATCTTGTGCTATTGATTCAAAATGTAACGCCCTCGGATATCCAACATTCTGCTGCGTGCTCAGATTCGAGGGTGTTACAGATTGGTACCAGAGCCAAGGTTATAGAGAACTAGGTTAAAAGTTTTGTCTAGACTATAACCATTTTCAAACACTGTTTTTACAAATGGGATTTGCGAGGGACATACATACATTACTTATTTACATCTAGCACATATACGCTTACATGACATACATTGTTTTAGCATTAGTAGGTACAATAGCATACAGAGATCTACGAGTATATAAATGATATTACGTATATTACTATAAGACTTTTATTATTAAAGCTTACACAAGTATCACACCGATCTTTCCTATAAGTAATACTTATATAAGTTATTTTGCTTTTTGCAGTAATCATGTCTTCTGTGACATCTGCTGTTACCTACACTTCCGTTTACACCGACTCTGAGCCCGGCAGAGCCTTCTGGGGAGCCGATGATGAGGAGGTATCTGAGGGAGGCAATCCACGGGTCATCGTATTAGGATACGACGGACTCCCGATACAGCTAGTAGCCCCACCGTCACCGGATTACATACCAGGCCCAGAGGATCCATAGATACCGCCAGTTCCTCGGGACGAGGATGAGCGTGAGCCTATGTTCGTACATGCACATGATCCTGACTACGTGCCAGAGCCTATATACCCTGAGTATATACCATTGGAGCATGAGCATGAGTTCTCGGCTAAGGAGCAGCCAATCCTTCTTGTTGATTCACCTACTGCTGAGTCACCCGAATATGTTACTGAGTCGGATCCCGAGGAGGATCCAGAGGAGTACGAGGATGATGAGATAGAGGATGGTTCGGTTGACTATCCTATGGATGGTGGAGATGATGATGACGGCAATTCATCTGGGGATGACGCTGATGGTGAAGATGAGGATGAGGAGGATGAGGAGGAGGAGGAGGAGGAGCACTTAGCTCCGGCCGACTCTACTATTGTTATACCTGTTGATGAGCCTATTTTCCCACCTGAAGGAACAGAGCCTGTTATACCACCACCCTCCACTGACATTACTATTGGGGCTAGGATTACCATCCCGCGTCAGACTTCCATATCCCTTCCACCAGAGGCAGAGGTCGAGAGACTTCTAGCCATGACTACTCCATCACCATCACCCCTTATCTCACTATCACTACCCTCTGCAAGGGAGCACCTTGCTAGGTGCATGGCCCTACCTGCACATTCACCACCTTTACTACCATCATCTGGGTGTCCAACCCAAATCCAGACACTCAGGATATCATCCACTCAGGCCCTCATCGATGCACTTACTGCCGCATTACCATTACCTCCACTACCACCACTACCACCATCCCTATACATACCACCACCTGTTGATCGTAGGGATGACATTCCTGAGTCTGAGTAGCCTCCCCGCAAGAGGTTATATTTGTCCACTATAGGCTCTAGATATGAGGTTGGAGAGAGTTCCACTGCTAGACCTACTAGAGGTCGAGGGATAGATTATGGGTTTGTCAGCATGGTAGATGCTGAGGAGAGACGACAGGGGATTAGAGATGTTGGGTACAATATTAGGGATACTTGGGTAGATCCAGCAGAGGCAGTACCTGAGATAGCACCGGTGACCTTAGGAGAGGTCAATACTAGGGTCACAGAGCTTGCTGAGCTCCATGACCATGATACACAGGACTTGTATGCTTTACTAGAGGATGCTCAGGATAGTAGGTCTCGTATATCACAACGAGTCGATATGGACTCGCAGCGGGTCGATTTACTTATGGGAGATAGGATGACTCTCTAGGAGACAGTATGAATGGTGGAGGAGGAGGCCTATGCTTCCCGAGAGGCTTGGGCTTACTTGATAGGATTGAGTCAGGCGACTCATTAGGAGCTTTAGACACATCGTAATCATGTGTATGCACACGAGACCGACCTCCAGGCACATCAGACACAGCTACAGCTGCAGAGTACTCTCATTCAGACACATCATCAGGTACAGGAGACTCGCTTTCAGATGCAGCAGGCTGAGTTAGCAGCGCTTTGAGAGACTGACTGTAGGTGTTAGGACCAGATGGTAGAGACTCTCTGAGTCATCAGAGATATGAGGTAAGAGATAAGCAGCATGCAGGCTGAGTTGTTAGCACTGCGAGAGCAGCAGAGGAAAGCTAGACAGCCAGGACCAGAGGCTAGGATTCCAGATCACCAGGATGCTTCTGGGGATGCTGACAGTCACATCTAGTGATTTATGTTATTGTATCTTGCTAGGTTATTGTACAGGCATGTTAAGTATTAGGGGTTTTCCCTGCTAGCATAGCCTTAGATCTTTTGTATTGTATTATGTGTACTCCGACAACTATTTCATGTAAACTTTTCAAAATTATGAATGAAATGGATGTGTTATTTTGTACTATATACCTCTCTTGTGTTGATTATCTCATCTATACATTATTATATTCGGTCATATAACCTCATGTTTTGTCTTTTGTGATCTAGACAAATCATGGCACCTACGACCAGAAGAGGACCAAATACCCCTGTTGACAACACCAACCCAAACAACATGACTCCAGAATCCATCCAAGCAATGATTGACCAAGCTCTTTTGTGAAACTCCACCAATGGAGATGGAAGCCACAGTTCGCACGGGGATAACCGAAGGAACGTGCAAACTGCGCGCCCTTGTTTTTACGCTGACTTCATGAAGTGTCAACCTTTGAACTTCAAGGGGACTGAAGGCGTGGTCGGTTTAACTCGGTGGATTGAAAAGATGGAGTCAGTTTTCAATATCAGTGGTTGTGCTATTGAGAATCAAGTGAAGTTTGCCACCTGCACTTTGTTAGGTGCTGCTTTGACTTGGTGGAACCTAAAGGTCAAGGGAAACGATGTTCCAGCATACACTGAACGTTTCCAAGAGTTAACCCTGATATGTACCAAGTTTGTTGCCAATGAAACCGAGAAGGTTGACAAGTACATCAGTGGACTTCCTGACAACATTTATGGGAATGTCAAGTCTGCCAGACCCAAGACGTTGGATGAGACTATTGAGTTGGCCAATGACTTGATGGATCAGAAACTCCGCACCTACGCGGAAAGGCAATCTGACAACAAGAGGAAGGCTGATGATTCATCCAGAAACAACCATGGTCACCAACAACAACCCTTCAAGAGGCAGAATGTCGCCAAGGTCTACAATATGGGGACAGGCGAAAAGAAGCCGTATGGGGGATCTTTGCCCAAATGCACCAAGTGCCATCTTCACCACAATGGCCCGTGCACCCAGAGGTGCCACAAGTGCAACAAAATAGGGCACTTTGCTCGCGATTGCAGGAGTACTGGTAACACAAATGTTGCTAATACTCAGAAGGGCAATGGGGCAGCCCCCAAAGGAAATGGTTGTTTTGAGTGTGGAGCACCAGGGCATTTCAAGAGAGATTGTCCTAAGCTGAAGAATAAAGATGGAGGAAATGGGAATGCACAAGGCTGGGTTTATGCAGTTGGGAATGCAGAAAAGAGGGGAAATGCACCGGGAAACCCTGATGCCAATGTCGTCACGGGTACGTTCCTCTTAAATAACCACTATGCATCTATCTTATTCGACACTGGTGCCGATAGAAGCTTTATATCCACTGCATTTAGTTCTTTGATTAACATCGCCCCAACTCCATTAGAAAATTGTTATGATGTCGAATTAGCTGATGGGAAATTAGTCGGGATAGACACTATTATACGAGGTTGTACTTTAAATTTCTTAGACCATCCGTTCAACATAGATCTAATGCCCGTAGAACTGGGTAGTTTCGATGTCATTATCGGTATGGACTGGTTAAGAAGATGTCACGCCGTGATCGTGTGCGATGAGAAACTTGTTCAAGTTACCTATAGGAATGAAACTCTGACTTTTTGTGGAAATGAAAGTAGCAACGGGTGAGAATCTCGGTTGACAGTTATCTCATGTTCAAAAGCTCAAGAGTACATGGTAAAAGGATGCTAGGTCTTTTTAGCACAGATATCTGCCAAGAAAGAGGAGGACAAGTCAGAAGGAAAATAGATAAAGGACGTTCCAATCGTCTGAGATTTTCCTGAGGTGTTTCCCGAGGACTTGCCGAGTCTTCCTCCGGCTCGACTAGTGGAATTCCAGATCGACTTATTTCCAGGAGCTGCTCCCATAGCTTGAGCACCGTATCGATTGGCTCCATCCGAAATGAAGGAATTATCAGAACAATTACAAGAGATTTCTAACAAAGGATTCATAAGGCGTAGTTCCTCACCTTAGGGAGCCCCGATCTTGTTTGTCAAGAAGAAAGATAGGTCATTCAAGATGTGCATCGACTACCGTGAGTTAAATAAACTGACAGTAAAGAATCGTTATCCACTCCCGAGGATCGAAGATTTGTTTGATCAACTTCAGGAGATCCTAATATTTATTCGAAGATAGATCTAGATCAGTATATCACCAGCTTAGAGTACGAGAACAAGACATTCCAAAAACGGCATTCCGAACTCGGTATGGTCATTACGAGTTCTAGGTTATGCCATTCAGACTAACAAACGCACCTGCGGTATTCATGGACCTCATGAACCGAGTGTGCAAGCCTTATTTGGATAAGTTCGTAATTGTCTTCATCGATGACATACTTATTTATTCAAAAGACGAGAAAGAGCATGAAGAACATCTTAAGGCAATTTTGGAATTGCTTAAGAAAGAGAAGTTGTATGCAAAGTTTTCAAAATGTTAATTTTGGATTCCGAAGGTACAATTTCTCGGACATGTCATTGATATAGATGAAATACATGTGGATCCAGCCAAGATAGAGTCTATCAAAGATTGGGCATCTCCCAAGACACCAACGGAGATCCGCCAATTTTTAGGTCTTGCTGGTTACTATCGAAGGTTCATCGAAGGATTTTTGAAAATTGCTAAATCAATGACAAAACTTACTCAGAAAGGAATCAAGTTTGACTAGGGTGAAAAGGAAGAGAACGCTTTTCAGTTAATAAAGAAAAAGTTGTGCAGTGCATCAATTCTGGCTTTACCTGAAGGGAGCGAAGACTTTGTGGTCTACTGTGAGCGTCACAAAAGGGTTTAGGTGCTGTACTGATGCAGAGAGAGAAGGTGATTGCCTATGCTTCTCGGCAACTAAAAGTTCACGAGAAGAACTACACCACTCATGATTTAGAACTTGGATCGGTAGTGTTTGCTCTAAAGATATGGAGACCACTATCAATGGAAACCAGATGCACAGTGTTCACCGACCATAAAAGCCTACAACACATTCTCGATCAGAAGGAGCTTAACATGAGGCAACGCCGTTGGCTAGAATTAATGAGTGACTACGATTATGATATTCGTTATCATCCTAGAAAAGCAAATGTAGTGGCCGATGCATTGAGCCGTAAGGAACAGATTGAGCCATTGCGGGTTCGAGCCTTAGTTATGACCATTGGCTTGGATCTTCCCAAATGAATATTAGAAGCTCAAATCGAAGCCCAGAAACCAGAGAATCTCGTGAATGAAGATGTATGCGGTATAATCCGAAGGGATATACCCAAGGAAAGATTGGAACCACGTGTCGATGGAACACTATGTTTACACGGTAGGAGTTGGATAGCTTGCTATGGAGACTTAAGATCTATGATTATGCACGAATCTCACAAGTCGAAATATTATATCCATCCTGGTTCCGAAAAGATGTACCAAGATGTGAAGAAATTATACTGGTGGCCAAACATGAAGGCAGACATCGCCACGCATGTTAGCAAAATCTGACCTGTAGCAAGTGTCCAAGGCCGAACAACAAAGGCCAACGGATTGCTAGTACAACCTGAGATACCCGAGTGGAAGTGGGATAATATCACGATGGATTTTATCACCAAACTTCCTAAGTCGTCACAAGGTTTCGACACCATCTGGGTGATTGTGGATCGACTTACCAAATCTGCTCATTTCTTGCCAATAAGGGAAAATGATCCATTAGACAAATTGGCAAGGTTGTACTTGAACAGGATAGTGGCCAGACATGGGATACCTGCCTCAATTATCTGTGATCGTGATGGAAGATTCACTTCAAATTTCTGGAGATCATTTCAGAAAGCTTTGGGTACAGATATTAGCATGAGCACTGCGTATCATCCAGAAACTGACGGCCAGAGCGAGAGAACCATTCAAACTCTCGAGGACATGCTACGTGCTTGCGTGATCGATTTTGGCAAAGGCTGGGTTAAGCATTTGCCATTGGCCGAGTTTTCATACAACAACAGTTATCACGCTAGCATAGAAAGGTCCGCTCCCTTAATGAGGGCACTATATGTCCAAAAATGCCGATCACCAGTATGCTGGGCCGAGGTTGGGGAAGCCCAACTGACTGGTCCGGAATTAATCCAAGAAACCACGGAAAAGATCGTCCTGATCAAGCAAAGGATGCAAGCGGCACAGGATCGACAAAAGAGCTACGCTGATCGGAAACGAAAGCCGATGGAGTTCGAAGTTGGAGACAGAGTTATGCTCAAGGTCTCACCTTGGAAAGGAGTCGTACGGTTCGGTAAGCGGGGCAAGCTGAACCCAAGATACGTCGGACCTTTCAAAGTGTTAGCAAAAGTTGGAAAGGTTGCCTACAGGCTGGAACTTCCTCAAGAGTTGAGCAGAGTTCACCATACTTTCCATGTGTCTAATCTGAAGAAATGTTATGCCGATGAACCATTAGTCATGCCGTTAGAAGGAATTCATGTTGACGATAAGCTCCAGTTTGTGGAAGAGCCCGTTGAAATCATGGAACGGGAGATCAAACGATTGAAGCGGAGCCGGATACCACTGGTTAAGGTTCGCTGGAACTCTAGGCGGGGCCCTGAGTTCACCTGGGAACGTGAAGACTCGTTCAAACAAAAATACCCACAACTCTTCACAAACCGGGCTTCGTCATCCACTACAAGGTCTTAAGCTTTGAGGACAAAGCTCTTTTAACGGGTGGAGACTGTAACATTTCTCATTTTCGTGTTATTGTACGACTCTATTAATGATCACTATTTATTTTAGTCCGATACGCGTTTACTTTTAATGTTTACTTTTAAGCTAAACCGCGTAGACTAGAAATAATCAATGAATGTAAACGGTCACCAAATAAATTAAGGTTTACATCAACCAAGTAAGGAATAATTATTTTGAGAATAATTATGTACTTTGCGTATTTTATTTTTATTGGTCACGTAAAAGGGTTACGTTTCGCGATAAAATACATTTGGACGCACCCCGGAAATACCTAGACTTACCTAGACTCAAACCAATACCCACTTTGAAAACCTAAACACGAAATTTAAATCAAATCTTGTGCTTATATCACTTAGGTGTCGAATGTGGGCAAGTAAACCCACAAGAAATCGTCCTTGGTGATTTATTTACTAGCAAATCAACCTAATGATACTTAAGGGTACATGTACATCCCCTAAGTCATTAAAACATGTCCTAATGGTCTCCTACTAGTCCCTTACCCAATGGTTAATACTCACTTTGTTTCCCTTGCCCTTCTTGGTCGCGGTTAGCAAGGAAACAACACACCAAGTCATGAGATTTCCCTAATCTACTAAATCTTGTACCTCAACTAACAAATTAATGTATGTACTTAGTGGTTTAGCTAAATACTATGTGTAAGTAACTAGAAATCTCCTAAACCACTTCCTTTGGGCACGGGTTGGTTTTGTTGTGGACTAAGAGATGTAACTAAGCTCATTGCTTATAAATAACACACACACTACCACTTAACAAAGTTCTAAACCTCTAAACTCTCTCTCAAAACTAAGAACCTTTCATTTCTCTCTCTATACCTTCGGGTCTCGATATAACCGAGCCATACACGACCCAACTTGGTCACTAAGGACTTAAGGAAGCCTTTAAGTTCACGTATAAGGTAGTCAAGAGGAATACACGAGCTCAAGACTGGGTATACAAGCTTTGAAAGCTTAGGGTGGCATACGTTTTGAGTACAAGTGTATCGGGTTGCCTCTCGATCCAAAACCAAGAGCTAGGGACTATTGTAAGTCATTCTAAGTCCTCTACATTGTCTTTCATACTCATATATCATAAATTGATCCTAGTTCGCTTATATCTCGAGTTTAAAACTCAAGGTTACGTGAAACATGCATGGTTCGACCCATGCATGGTTCACGCACACTTTCTTGTCACACAACAACCTTAAGTGGTGCCATACGTAAATAACTACACGTAAACTATGGTTGTAATCACGACATGGGGATGAGGAAACATATGTTCGACGTTAATGAACTATTGCATGTCGCGGGTCATGCTTAGAAAATGTTAAACACGTTGTTTGGTGCTAGACAATTTAATGAGACCATACGAGGTACTAATAAACCTTTCGGACCCAAATGAACCCAACCAAAAAGGCTAAAGCCTCTAACGGGCCTCTATCGAGCCCAACAAGGCCCAACGAGGGCTTATTAATAAGCCGCGGCTTATTAATTAGCCACTCGGGTTTAATCATCATGGGAAGTGCTCATTTTGCTTCACCTAGGGCTCTCGTCTTATTTAGAAACCCAACCGGACCTTAACGGGCTTACTAGCCCTTTTTGCGAGCCCAACGTGAGCCATAAGCTCACGATAAGCTTTAACAGCTTATTGGTAAAATTTACACAACTTATACAAGTTAAAAGGGCTTAATAGACCCAAGTAATGTTAATGGGCCAAGCCCTAACCCCTAGAACCCATTCGGGTTACTATCGGGCCCAATAGGCCCAACGGTGAGCTTATTAGCTTATCGAATAAGCTAAATAAGCAAACCGATCTCCAAAGTGCTTATTAGACCTAAATGAGCTTAACGGACCCTAATGGACCCAACGGAGTTCCTTGAGACCCTTAACGAGCCTTAACGGGCCCAAGCCGGCCCACTAAAATTGCTTATTAGCTTATTGGCTTATTTGGAATAAGCTGAAAAGAAAACAGTTTGTTCGGCTTAATACAAGTTGGAAAAGCACTAGGAAAAACCTAAAAACTCTAAACACCCTTATCGGGTTAAGTTATTGGGCCCATAAGCCCAATAAGCTCGAAATAAGCTTCAATAAGCTCACCGAGCTTATTTTAAGCTTAACAGCCCCACGTGAGCTTATTAACGACATTTAGACTTATTAAAACTATAACGGGCCTCTAAAAAGCTAAACGGACCTTAACGGGCCCAATAAGGCCCGTTAAGCCAAAATAAGCTCGGATAGCTTATTTATAAGCCGAAATGGTTTGGTTGGCTTACTTGGACTAAATAAGGCCAAATGCCACTTGTCGGGATTTAATTGGGTTGAAAATGCGATTTTTACAAAGTCGGGGGACTAAAAGTGACAAATTCGAAACCTAAAGGATTTGAATTGCCATTTTTCGAATTGACAATAACTCTAGGGACCATTCCTGTACATCCTGAAACATTAGAGACTAATTTAAAACCATAAGGACCTAAGTTGTAAAATCCCGAAAGTTAAAGGACTAGTTATGACATTCTTTGCCTCAGAAACTTGAAACTTGAAAATGAGAACGTAGAATTAGAGTATCAGGTTCAGAATTATGAAAAAGAAAATGCTCATCTTAAGACTGCATAGAAGAACCTGTTTGACTCTATAAATGTGACACGGGCTCAAACCAAAATGATAATTGACTCTATGCAAAACAAATTACATGACACGATTTATGAAAATGCTAAGCTAAGAGCCCAGTTATTCGATAAGGTTTCTGAACAAAAGGACACCACCATAGGTACGAGTACGAATTCTAAATTTGCAAATCAATCAACCAAGAGGAAACCATCTTTGCAATCTTTAAGAAACATGATGACATCAAATAACGTCTATTTTATAACATCATTTATCCCATGTATCTAACCCATTTTGTGCAATTATGGCAAAGAATTGTTACTTAATCGTTTATATTTTAGAATTGAAGCAATTATGGAGTACTTGGTGAATATTAGCTAAAGGCGCGCGTTCTAGAACTTAAATGAAGATATTTTGAAGATTACTATTCTAAAGACCAATACGGCGTATCCATCAAGGAAGATACGGCGTATCCGTGCCTGCACTCACCAAAGACCACAAAGGAAACTTGATCAATACGCCGTATCCAGTGAAGACCAATACGCCGTATTAGAAATATGGAATAAATATAATATTCTGGAAGATATCAAATGTGGTCCCTACTCTAAGAAACTCCAATAAGCCATATCCAATCCCTTGGATACGCCGTATCGAACCGACTTCCAGACAGTATCAATAGAAAACTCAAAAATAAGTTTTAAGTGTGCTAAATCATATTCTCGATACCTAAACCACAAAAGTAGATTTTCAGAGGAGAAAAAGAGCAGAAGAGGTCTTGCAATGCATTCCAATCCATAGAAGACAACGTGTAATTTCTTATACTTTTGTAATTGTTCAGTTTTTGATACCGTTCGTTAATCGTTTAGTTTACCTTGGCTAAAATAATTACTCTTGTATTAATTATGATGTTTGAAGGCTAATACCCTCGGGTATTAGCCATTATTATGAAGATCTGAATGTTTAGTTTTGTTTATATCTCGATTGCTTAATTTATCAATTAGTTTTGTTTATATCTCGATTGCTTAATTTATCGATGTGTGCTTGTTTATGTTTATCAATTCATACTTGTTTACGTGCTTTTATATGCGACCTATCATTTAACTGGATCTAGTGATACGGACCAAGTAATCTAGATGTCGGGATAGCTCTCCATATAGTGATTTATACATCTAGAATTATAGGATCACAAATATTGTCCTTCTAAATCTGTGTCTAGGATACGCTTCGGGCTTAACTAGTTAATTGGATATTGCCTTTGGTTTATTGAACATGTTGACTAGTAGGTAAATCTAGATAATTCAGTAAGTAATGTTCTGATTCTATTGGATAGTTGGACAAGTGGACTACTAGTGTATAAGTTGCCATTAAGCAGTAAGTGGTCAAAGTCTCTATGAGCTAGGGTTTAACAAGATCACATTTGCTTTAATCCCTAAGATAAATTATGATAAGGTAATAAGGATGCTTTATGCGGATACTTTAATTATGACATAATTAACGTGTCTAGGTCTTAGGATGAAGTCCCACCTAAGTCTAAGAATGATATGCCTCTTCGAGATAAGTAATCATTGCACTGAATAAACAAACCAACTTCTAATCGGATTAATGATGGCCAATACATTTTTCTATCATAAGGCTCGACCGCTCTTTTATCTTCTATTAATTTGCTTGCGTGGGTTAAAATGTTTTGAATTGATTATAGTCACCAAACAAACCCGTGCCAGTCTCTCAGGCTGAAACCCCTCTTTTACCTGTTAGAATTAGGATTAGAACTAACATAGGATTAGCATAGGTTTGACTTAGATTAGAATTAACATAGATTAGATAAACCAAAATATAAACAAATTGAGTGATTTAACCTCACTTCAAGTGTTCGACACCCTACTTACCATGAATCTACCACCGACCGGGTACACTGCCCATTAAAGTGTTGTTTTTTGTTAAGTCAGCAAAATATAAATTTAAAACTTGAACTATCATAAATAAACACCACACAACGACACATCAAGTTTTTGGCGCCGTTGTCGGGGAGTGAAAATTAATCTTGATTTTTATTTTTTATTTTGGTTTTTAACATTAGATTAGATCTAACCCTTAGGAGTAGTGTTAATTAGATTAGTGTAATTTAGTATATTGTTTTCCTGTTTAATTGTTTAAATTAATTGTCTTCCTAATACACTGTTCTGGTCGATAACTCGATACGGCGTATCCACGTCATTGAATACGGAGTATCCAACCTTCTGTCCAGTACATCGTATTCGTTCTAATCAGCAATACGACGTATTTAATAATCTGTATACGGCGTACTGGAAAAAGTTTAATATATTTCTGCAAGTTTATTTCCCTTGAATTGCTTTACTTTGAATCATGTCTTATTTTTCAGAAGCAGCATCCGGACTTCGTCCATCTCATTTTACCCATCCAGAAAAAAAGTTAATGATGGAGGAGATGTTATACAAGTTCGTTGAGGAAGGAAAAAGAGAACACGAAGAGATGAGAACATTCATCTGTGACTTCTAAACAACAAACAAGATCTTATTCAAAGAACAAAACAATTCATTAATCGAGCTCAGATTTAGGGTACAAGAGTTGTTAAGAGTGATCAATAATACTCTAATGATTGATTGCGAAGTTAAAGGAGTCACTACTAGAGGAGCAAAAACTATGACTCAAGATGCTCAAAATGATGACACCAGCGTTCATACCGAGGAACCGCAAGAGGTAAATCATGACAAACCGGTTGAATAAAATGAAGCACTCATCAATGATCAACCTCAGATAACCATTGAACCTATTGCTCAGCCTTCAAACAAAATCCAAACGCTACCGATTCCCTTTCCTCGAAGATTGAGGAAGGAAAAAGAAGAGGCTCAGCAAAAGAAATTCTTAGAAAACCTGAAGCAGCTCCACATAAATCTGCCTTTCATCGAAGCCCTAGCCTAAATGCCAAAGTATGCTAAATTTCTTAAAGGTTTGCTAACAAATAAGGCCAGACTCGAAGAAGCTTGTACGATAACTATGAGGACTGCCTAACCTCCTGCGATTCCAAAGTGCTCATGGCAGCAAGGCGCAAACCATGGCTTATGAGCCACCTGCGCTCAGCAATCGTTGACAACTTGTGAGGGTACAGCTCCTCGTCGTACTCGATACTGAGTTTGCGTAACTTCTCCTCCTGCTTTTCCAACAGCCCCTCCACTCTCTGGCGAAAATCATCCAGCCCAACAAAATGATTATTCTTACCCCCCTCTAAATACTTCACGGCCCAGTGACAACTTGCCTTGTACTCTGCAGCATCTGCGCGCTCTTGCTCTGCCTTGACAAGTAGTGCCATTTTTTCCTCGGCAAGCTTTTGTGCATAAAACCTCGAGGACTCTGCCTCAGCCTGCGCATCCGCCAACTGTGTCTTCAGCAGCAGAATCTCTTCATCCTTCTGAACACTCTGGCCGCGTTCTCTATCAAACCTTGCTCTCATCTGCGCCACCAGCGCGGCTTGCTGCGCAGTGACCATATCGAACTCCCCCATTAGTTGATCCACTAGTATGCCCTCAAATGCCTTGGGACCTGCCTCCCGGCCCCTCCTTGATATGTCATCAGCGGTCAAGGGACTAGTCTGGGGGGGACTGTCCAGCATGCGTCACCGGCGTAGAGGAATCGCTAGTAGCCTCGACACTGCACACAAATAGCAGACAACATACCAATAATGAGGATTCCACATTACTTTAGTAACT
>BQNB010092507.1:7435-26599 GCA_026074375.1 Tanacetum coccineum | reverse complement strand
ACTTAACGTTTACGATTTTAAACAAACGCGTACAATACTAAAAGATACATTGCGTATTTATTGACGACGTCAATAACCCTAAAACACGGGGTGTTATATGATCATTCAGTTTTTCAAGTTTAACGTGATCATTCAGTTTTTCAGTATATTTTAACATGTTTGTAGTGTTTTCTAAATCAGCAGTTAATATTCTAATTCTTTCTTCTAATGCTAGCTGATTGCTTTGGTACCATGCCTTTTGTTGTTCTAAGGTTTGTAATGTATTTTTATATGCTTGAACCTAGATATAACAATCTTTATATTGAACTTCTAAATTATCAAAATCCTTTTTAAGTTCTGCATATTTATGTTCACAACCAAAAGGGCAAGTATGTACCTGAGAAGATAAACCCATAAGAGCAAATTCAGCAGCAGCATCAGAAACATCACCAGAAGCATCACCAGCAGCATCATCATCATCTCCAGCAATCATCCCATATACTTGTGCAGCACCTTTTTCCTCATCTTCACCTTCATGGTCTGACCAGTTTAACATTGAATCAACAGACAACAAGGCCTTGGGTTCTTCAGACTTATCCAGCTCCTTAAGTTTGAATGCAGAGTACCTTGCTTTAGAATCCAACTGCTTCCCTGTACATTCCCTAGCAAAGTGACCCAACTCTGAACACTTATAGCATTTGACCTTCTTCTTGTCAAACCTAGCAGCATCCCTGTTATTAAACTTCATCTTTCTTCCAGCTTTCTTTTCAAATCTGTTAATTCTAACAGAAAGCATTGCCATTTGCCATTTGATGTCTAATTCCTCCAAATCCAATTTTCCAATCTGATCAAAATCCTCATAAGTGATCTGCTGTTGTGGATCACTTTCAGCAACAAAGGAATGGAGAACACTTTCAATCACATTGCTAGAAGTATCAGCACTTGATGAAGCAGTGGTAAAAGTGATTGAAGGTGATTGATTTTGTGAATCAGCATATGACATCTTTGAATTAGTGCTAGCAGCACTAATAAAGGCTGAATGGGTAGGAGCAGAAGTACCTCTTGAATCATAACTTGAGCCACCCTTCACATCAATTTCAAGGGTCCTAAGCTTGTTGTACAGATCATCAAAGCTTAGATAATCAAGACCACCCTTTGTTTTAAGAGTGATGGCCACCTGTGACCAAGAAGGTGGAAGTGCTCTGAGAAACTTCATGTTACAATCTTCATTGTCTGGCTTAGCTTGCATCTGATTAAGTTGACTCAATATCTTTTGAAACCTGTCATAGCCCTTATGCAGACCCTCTGATTCAGATACCCTAAATTCTGAAAACTCCTGCTTCAGCATAGATTTCCTCATTTTCTTGGACTCATCATTACCTCCAAACCTAGCTTTAACAGCCAACCAGATGTCCCTTGCATCATCTAGATGATGAAAATCAGCCATGTGATCCTCAGGAAGAGACTGAAGCAATATTGTTCTTGCTTTTGTCTCTCTTTGAACAGCAATGTGTTCCTCACCAGAAACAGGAGGAAGTATCATAATATTTCCTTTTGGATCTCTTCCTGTCTTTTTCCTGCTGTTTCCATTTAGAACAATGTTCCACAAGTTGTGATCACTGTTCATTATCCAGTACTCCATCTTCATGGCCCACGTCTCATATTCATCCTTCTTTAAGTAAGGAAATTTTGCATTATTGTTTGAGACAGTGGTTGTGTGATATTGTTGGAATTGCTGCTGAGACTGTGTGTTTTGTGAGGTTTGAGAGTTTGGAGATTCAAATGCTGGTTCAGAGGTTGACACAGAGAACACAGGTTCAGATGTTGATGGGAAAGAGAATGTTTGTGATGGTGATGGCATAGAGAATGTTGGTGAAGGAATTGGTGAAGTCATTGTGAAGTTTTATGAGTGAGAATAGTAAACTTTCTTTAACAGAGGCTCTCTAACCAGGCTCTGATACCACTTGTAGGTCCAGCCCTAGATAGATCTTCAAGCCTGTTAAGGTTGTAGAGTACTTATGTAATCATAAGCAACTCTAAGAGAGACTCTAACAAATTAAACTATTGTTTACGCGGAATATAAACAACAGAGTTAAAGAAGAAGAATTACTCAAACAATGATCCTCTATGGATCTTTTCTATTAACAATAAAAGTGTTTTTCAATCGTCTCCCCTTCATCTATGATCGTAGGTTTTTTAATACTCATGAAACCCTAACAACCTGTTACCTAAGACTCGCTAAAGAGATAAGTATTATCACTTCCTAGGATATCTCATGCATATCCTTATCACTAACTAACTATACTATCAACTCGAAGTAAGCATAATACTACCAGGACTAATATTGTTCTACCAGCAGGAATAACTTTTGATCTGCCAGCACTAACTATAACATTATCCTTACCAGTAGGAACTACATACCTACCAGCAGGAACTTTTACTCTACCAGTAGGAACTACATACCTACTAGTAGTAACTATCTATTACAATATTCCTAACAAAAACAAATCCATATTGGTTCACATCCAAGAACCATATCCAACAACTAATGAAGGTCATGTAAAATCTTGACTCCAACATATCATTAGTGGATTTGTTTATCATCTTATCACTTCTAGTGATAATTATACCATCTATGTATAAACACAGGAGTACACACATACCTTCATTAATTTAGAGTCCACATTCTTACATGATATGGTGAAATTTGTTGTCCTTGTTTGAGAGCTTTCCTTAAGCCGTATAATGACTTAACAAGCCTACAAACTTTGCTCTCTAGTCTAGGAGCTATGAACCCTCTGGTTGGTTCATATATTTTCCTTCTTCTAAATATCCGTTTAGAAATGATGGTTTCACATCCATTTGGTGAACTTCCAAATTCCTTAATGCGGCAATAGCAAGTACCATTCTAATCGAGGTTATTCGCGTAATAGGCGAATAAGTATCAAAGTAATCTAGACCTTCTCATTGTCTAAATCCTTTGATCACCAATCTTGCTTTGTACTTGTCAATGGAGCATGGCTGTTATCTTCTTTTGAAAGATCCATTTATAGCCTAGTGGTTCACAACCTAAAAGTAAACCCACGAGCTCCCAAGTATGTTTTTGTAAAATATAATCTATTTCACTTTTGATGGCTTTTTTCCATTGAGCCATTCCGAGGAAGTTACTGCTTTTTACTAAGAAGTCGGTTCATTTCCTACCATAAAAGAAATAAAATCGAGTCCAAACGATTTCTCGACTTTTTGCCCTTTTGCTTCTTCTAGGTTCAACCTCTTCTTCCTTGGGTTGATCTTATCTCTCATCTTGGAGATCATTATCATCCCGTTGTCTCTGATCTTGGACAACTTCATCATTTATTCTAGATGATCTTTTAATTTCCTTTGTGAACAAGGAAATATATTTCAAGAAGAAGTACTTCTTTATTCCATAATATATTTGTGTATATCCATAACTACAAACGAACCGTAAGCACTACTGTTTGAGAGCATATACTAAGAACATGCATTACACCGTTTTAGGTCAAATCTCCTCCTTGAACCTTGGGGTTCAATAAGATATCTTAGCTAGGACTACCCCCTCACAGTGTTTAATTACTTTATAAAGATAGTTTTCTTCTCACCCATATAGTTCATAAAATTATCTTACTTTTTTACAGGTTCTCAAAAGATAAGTAGGCCGATTAATGCTTCCCCCCAATGCTTATGGCTTAAACCAGACTTAGAACATGGCTTAACTATATCTTATAAGACGATTTCTTTTCTATATCGGAGAGAATATATTTGTGTCTTATTTTAGTTTAAACACATAATTTAGAAATGGGAGACACAAAATTCACCTAGATGTGACTTCGATCCCACCTTGTATCGATAATTAGTTGATTCTAACTCTATTTATATAGAACAATCTGTCTTTATCTTACTTCAAGTAAGTGTAAATGCATTACTTTTGTAATACGAATCAACCAAATATGATGAAGTACTCGTTATTCGCTACCTTAGTAGGTATCAATTCCAATTCACATAAAACCATGTGAATCCTATCAAGGGTTCGGTTATTTCCGTTCAACCGAGAGAAAAACAATCTTGTCAATTTGGCTTCAACACAAGTTTTAATTTGTAGTCCGTGTCAATACAAAAATGGGTATCTAATTTGGTTTAATTAGGCAACATATTGAGTTATAATTTAAAATATGTCTGAGTCAGCCATGCCATACGTTTAAAGAATCAAATAAGTTAAATTCACACTCATTTTACAAAAATGACCATTAGAAAATATGTTTAGCTTAAACATTTAAAGGTGTAACCCATATAGACTCAAATTATGTTATTCGTTAACTCAATTTTGATTCAAACACATAATGAAAGCCAAATTTCACTAAGCAACCATCCGGACACAAGATTACTACGAACCTCCGGCACGTACAATGCATTGGTTAACTTAGACTCTTTTCCAGATGTGAATCACATCTCCTTTTTCCCTTGATATTAGCAGTTGGAGAGTTGCCCAAATTCAATATCTCCATTCTCAGCTCCATTGAAAGAGACAATCAAACTCTTATCACCATATATATGACATGATACCGAAGTGCTAATCCATCATTACCTAAGGTCAGATTCCCTCATGGCCTTAGTTTTTATGTCATTCAGACCATATAACGCATAGTTATGACACATAAACCGTACACGTAACTCGAGTATCGGTCTCCCTTTTAACAAGTTCAGGAGCAGATCCTTTAATGTCACTTGTGACATTCCAAATATATTGTTAATACGAGGTCCCATGATTAGTTTAAAACTAATTTGGTATTATTAACAACGTGCTCAATCATATAGTGTTTCTTAACAAAACCGACTTTAATTGACTTTTGTTTAAAACACTAATGTTTTGTAAGATCCGTTAGACAAAACCACTTTAAAGGAAGTCTTTCGACTAAACAATTAAACAATATCACCTATTACATAATGTTTTTAACAAAAAAACGCATATGTAATATGATGTTGTCAATTTTCATTAAGAAGATCTTAATAGATATGTTTCACATGATCTATTTCTACAATGAAACTCAATAAGGTTTCAGTAGATCCACTATTCTAAAGAAACTCAACAGGGTTTCTATAGAACTTTGTAATAACATCCTCTTTTTTTTGTACTTGCGTTCCAATGACTGATAATTCTTTGGCAGTGTTGGTCATGTAGTACATGTTGTACAAAGAGTCCACCAAATCATTCATAACATAGTTGTAACACAAGAAAAAGTCCAGAATGTTTCCATGTTTCCATTCTTCCACAGCTTGCACGCCTTGCATTAGAAAGTTTTACCCTTCCTTAGAGGTTCCACCAGAGTGCAGCAGTCTCATTTAAGTACCGCACAAGATTCAAAGTTATGAGATAGAAGAACATCTTTTGTTACCACCTCTTAAATTTCTGCCCATTGAATTTTTCTAGTTTTTCCGCATGATTAGCAACTATGTTGGTAACTGTCGCACCAGTTACGTTCACAGGAGTAGTCACAATCGTGTTTGTCATCCTAAAATATCAAACACAAATAGTTAAATAAACTGGTATCCAAGAAATTCAATCTTGATTTCTATAATCTTGTACCGGATCTGCTTAAAACAAACTCAATCTTGGTTTCAATGAATCAATAGATCAGCTTAATAGAAACTCAATCTTGGTTTCAAAATAAACTGATATGAACAACTGCTTTTAAAAATCGTTATAGATCTGTAATTCTCTGTAAGTTAAAAATCTGTTTAAATAAAACTGATTTCCAAAGAAACTCAATCTTGGTTTCGACAGAAAACAGTTTATAAAATATGTTAATAATATTTAATCCGATTTTAAGAAAGTGTTTATAATTCTGTTAAACATAATCTGTTTTAAGATTGTAGGGAAACATGTAAACTTTTATTAAAATAAAATCAGATTATAATTAATAATAATTAACAGAAAATAAACAACAGAAAATAAAACAGACATAATTGGGAAGAAGCAGAAGAAAGACAATATGAACAATAAATAAGAAAACAGTAAAAGGTCGTGGAACGAGGCACGTGTTGGACACGTTTCCCTTAATATAGATTCGCCGTCTGTTCCCAGGGTACAACGTTCAAAGCTGTTGTACAGCCGAACCTGACATACTTGCCTGAAATATCACGGAAAACAGAGTGCTTCTGATCGAAAAGACTGCTGGAAAACTTGTTAATGGAGCTTTTCTCTCTTGTGTGTTTTTCTTGTATCTTGGAATGGTTGAGATTGTCATCTATTTATACACATTCATATGCATATGGTGTAATGGTGCAATCAATGTCAATTAATGCCTTATTAATGAGCTGCTATAAACCAAATCATAACAGCCAATTTAATTGTCAATTTTGCAGTTATAAACCTTTGAAACAAATCATAACAGCCAATTTAATTGTCAATTAATGACACATTAATTTGCAGTTATAAACCTTTGAAACAAATCATAACAGCCAATTTAATTGTCAATTAATGACACATTAATTTGTAGTTACCAAACGAGCTCGTAACTGACATTTAACCATTTTCCTCCATTCCAACTTTCCTTCTTTGAGACTCGATATCTCATTCACACTAACTCTGTTTTGGACATATACTGGCTCGACCTGGCCTTACATTTAATAATTATATTTACTAATAATTATCTATGTCCAAAGTTAGTGAAAACACATTTTTCACTAAAATTTTTCCAACATAAATATCCCAAAATGTGACAGTGAAAAGTATACTAAAAACCAATCCTTAATGTGACAGCCTGACAGGGACTAGGGAGCCCCAAAATAAAAGTTGGCGATTGAACAAAGTTTGAAGGATTCCCGATAACAACACTCCCCACAAATCAAATATCATTTCTAGCCACTAAAAATGGACAACCCAAAACTGATAGAAGTTAAGAAATTACCCGACAAAATATGAAGACACGGTGTAGTTGATTCTGAAACTCAAGAATATATAGCATACTTCCATCTTTAAACAAAACCTAGAACGTACAAAACAACATATACAAAACTTACTTTCACATTTTTAAAAAGATTGACATGAAAAGCTAGATCTATAATAGGTAACAAGTAACATGCTAAATTACTGCCAAAAAGCACACAAAACAAAAGTACCTCAGTTTTGGTTGGCGGCCTCGTCGTGCAAGGATCATACGGTAGAAATCTTCGTTGGTTCGACATTTTGTGATCACGGTCGTTCGAAAAATGAAAAACACGTAGATGATGACTCTTAAATCTTATGTGTGTGATGTTTGTGAGAAAATTGAGTGTTGTTGATGGGAAAATGGAAGGGATGAGTTATTTATGTTTCCTGGTAGGTTTTGCATTAAACCAAAAATTAAAAAGGTGACAGGTGATAGGTGTTTCATTAATACCAAAACAAAACTTGTTTGATCTTTGGTTCGATTTTAAAAGGTTTGTCGGTGGTAAGACACGCAAGCTGAGGAACTTTTGAGCAGGGTGTCAATTTTCGACACGACACTATAAATGATATGAATTCGATACGAAGTTAAATAGGTTTGAGTCAAAAACCTGTCAACATGTATAACTCGTTTAACAAACGGGTCGTGTTTGGTTGAGTAGGTTTTAAACATGTCAACCCGTGAACCCGCTTAAATATATGTAAGCCTCTAAAATAAAATTTATAACATTGACTTTATGTTAGATTTTGATTAAATGTATTTTGTTATGTACTTGATATGAGTGAACTATGAATATAACTCATATATCAAAACTGTCGTATAACTATTTGTATATTAGTTTAGGGACGAACGTATGATTTTTTGAAGGTTGTTGCACAATTTTTTTCTATCATAATTACTAAAGTTTGCACGATAAAGAATTTTTTAGCCAAGTTATAGTTGCACTATAAAGAAAATGACACAAATATCGGGGATTACACAAACCAAAAAACGACACTTTTTGATTAAAATTATACTTCGTGACTTAAAATTAGGTGTGGCTCGTGCCACACCCGGCATCCACGTAAGTTCATCCCTGATTATGTTTATAATTTTTTAGATTCTTCTATCATTTTTTTCATCTAAATTAGTTAAATCGTTAAACCAACAACCTTATTTTGACTGCTTGGCATATTTATTTAAATAGGTTAAACGAGTTGCACATGTTTAGAAGTCTGAGTTAGGGTTGAGTTTTTTGACACGATTAATAAATAGGTCGTGTTTGGATAGAGGTTATAATAACCTGTCAACTTACGAACTTGAACATATCAATTCGAACACGACTCGATTGATACTCCTACTACTGAGGTTTAGAAAAATCGTTTCATAATTAGTCACCTAAGCATCAAAATTCAAAATATGTCTAAATAATTAATTTAGTTAGGATAAGCATGCAAAAGGAATAACTTTACTCCATTTTGCCAACAATATGTGATAAATTAATAACCTAATTAACTGACATATGAGTTAACTTTATAAGTATAAAAACCGTCTTTATTAATTCAATGGATTATTTGAAGGGTTGTTGATGCTAGTTTTCATGTATATTTGGAAGTGTTGAGGTAAGCAAGGTCTTATTTATCTTTAGGCTACCCACAATGGTATTAGTCGACTTATTCGGTCGTTGGTCTGGAGTCGGTCGTTACCATTATAGTGAGGTCTTGAATGTCGGTCGACCAAGACAACTTTTGACGAATGAGTCGGTTGTCCGACCGAGTTCCATGCACATTTAAAAATAAAAAATCCGGCTTATTTATATGTGTTTGTTTTTGTGAAAAGTGGTTGTGTTTGTTTTTTTACTCCTTTCGCAGGTAACAAGAAAGAGAAGAAGAAAGACAATGGTGTTTTTGGGTTATTTATATGTGTTTTTATTTTCTTAATTTTATAAATAAGCAATTTACACTTAAAGCCTTTGTTGCATGTTTTTATTGCTATTTTTATTATAAAGAGTAAACTGCAAAATAACAACCCTTGTGTTTCAATGTTACTCACGAATACATCTTGAACGAACCTATTAGCAGTTTAAAACACCTTCTTATAGGCAAACTTTGCCGAAATACATCCCATGTCACTAACTTCGTTACATAACCAGTTTTTTGAGCCCCAATTCAGGTGTATTATCGTTCTTTCTTTCCACAAGGAAGTATTTCGTGAGAAACATGAAACCACAAGGATGTATTTTGCAGTTTACTCGAGATTATATGATTTTGGGAAACATGAAAAGGACGAAAATACCCTTGAAGTGGGGCCAAAAAAACTGGATATTTAACGAAGTTAGTGACGAGGGATGTATTTCGGCAAATGTTTGCCTAACGAGTGGTGTAAACTGCTAATAGTTTCGATCAGGGATGTATTTCGTGAGAAACATGAAACCACAATGGATTATTTGAAGGGTTGTTGATGCTAGTTTTCATGTATATTTGGAAGTGTTGAGGTAAGCAAGGTCTTATTTAACTGACATATGAGTTACCATTATAGTGAGGTCTTGAATGTCGGTCGACCAAGACAACTTTTATCGAATGAGACGGTTGCCCGACCGAGTTCCATGCACATTTAAAAACAAAAAATCCGGCTTATTTATATGTGTTTGTTTTTGTGAAAAGTGGTGTGTTTGTTTTTTTGCCAAAACACATATTAGTACCCCGAACTTGACAAAGTAGATCATCTAGTACCCTGAACTTTTAAGGGTGCAGAATGATACCCTGAACTTGACAAAATAGAATTTCTACTACCCTATACTAATAAAGTCAACAATTAATTATTATTATTATTCTAAAAATCATTTTAGTATAATATTTTGTAATAAATTGTTTATAGTAAAACTTTTAGCTAGACAAATATATTTTTCTTCTAAAATTTAATTATTTATTTAGCGCGCCAGAAATATTTTAAAAATCAATGTTACATATACATTCTTTTTATTCTAATAATCAACTAAAATACTATATTAATTTTTAAAAGATAAAAAATAATTAAATTTTAGGAAATAATATATTTGCCAAGCTAAAAGTTTTACTATAAATTATTTATTACAAAATACTCTACTAAAATGATTTTTAGAAAGAAAAAAATAATTAATTGTTGAGTTTATTTGTATATGGTAGTAGAAATTTCATTTTGTCAAGTTCAGAATACCATTTTGCACTCTTAAAAGTTCAGGGTATTAGATGATCCACTTTGCCAAGTTCAGGTTACTAATATATGTTTTAGCCTTTTTTTACTCCTTTCGCAGGTAACAAGAAAGACAAGAAGAAAGACAATGGTGTTTTTGGGTTATTTATATGTGTTTTTATTTTTTTTAATTTTATAAATAAGCAATTTACACTTTAGGCCTTTGATGTACGTTTTTATATTGCTATTTTTATTTATAAATAACTAATAAATTACATTAAGTGATATTTTAAGTAAAAAAGTGATATTTTAAATGAAAATGTTTTTTATTATAAATGAATTTAATTTTTTTTGTTAAAAAAGGTAAAAATAAATGATGTAGATCGCCTTACTCTTGTTAAAAGTCGCATGTAAATAATCGGAGAGAGAAAGCTGAGGTGACAGAAAAATTATAGGTCGTCCGGTGTGCTTACTGTGGGTAGCCTAAAAAAATTTCTATCTTTGCCTTTCAAAATTTTTTCACTTTAACTTTTACTCCATTGTTGATTTATTTTGGCTTTATTGTAAACTCTTAATGGAGTACTACAATGTACATGTTTTTTTGCTTTCCCAGTCTGTCCTTGAAGGTTCATATCAAACATCAATGCACACCCATACTTAGGTTAATATTGAATGCTACGATTATACATTAAGGCAGACTTGCATCAATCAGATAAAGATAAATATGTATAATGAGTGTGTGAATATTTCGCTTGTAATAAAAAGTTCGAATTGCATATATATCTAGTGAAACTTGTATATTTGCTTAATTCTTCAAATATTTAATGCATAATGTGTAATGTTTTTTAAGCATGTTTTGCGGAAATATGTAAATATCAAAGTTTTACCGGGTATACATGTAAATATCAAAGGTCTAAACAATAAGAATCAACCATGCTAATATATCTACATATTAGAATTCATATGTATTTTTGGTCAATTTGTGTTATGTTTATATGCTTAATACATTTGTTGCTTTAGATAAATAACAGATATGACATACTTCAAGAAATGGTATAATTTGTGTGATATGTTTTATAGTGCAAGCCAAAAACTTATTAAAGAATATTATCATATTCTGTTTTTGTATAGATATGAATGTAAAAACATGTAGATTTATCGGTCTTTGGGTTTGAAGCCGTCCCACTCGCCGTTGAGATAAGCTAGAGTGGAAGTCTATTGATGAAAAGCTTAGGGCCACAATGGTATAGTATAATCTAAGAGGCAAGTGTCGAGTGAGAATGATTTTCACGGTACGAATGTTCTCTATACATCGCTACAATGTCACTTTGTAGCTAATGTACTTTAACCCTTACGTACTGGTATGTGTGTATTTGAATTCATATAACGTACACTTAATAATTCAACTATGGCAAGTGAGGTTGGACTTAATGTTTACCTTTAAAGCATTTTGAACTCTCAGATTGTTTCAAAACAATAGATCAGGTGTTTCATGTTTGGATTCTTTTCAGGAGATCTTTTATCAAACAGAAGCCATGTTGGCGAAGTTCCACATATACAACCAGTAGGGACTATAGTATACACCCTCTCAAGAAACGCTCTTTGAGATTGAGATTGAAGCCGAATAGTAACCAAAAAACTTGCAGTCCTCGTAAAGAATTCAATTACCCGAATAGTCGATATATCCACCAAGAAGATATCTTATTCGCATATCTGTCTCACTACAACGCATTGAAAGAAAAAATGGTTTGTCGATTTCCACACCGGGCGGCATTACAAATGGGGACAAACATCGAACAAGATCATTCCACGACGAGAGAGATTAAACGCGTTGGGAGCGCGTTAGATTTGAACTTTTACATGATGTAATGGTGACTCAAAGATGATCAGCTTGTATATTCCTTTTCTTTCATGTTTTTTGTTAAATATTAAAATACTTTTCTCTTAGATGCTACTTAAACATGGCGCGCCTTTTAGAACCATGCATGTATGACTCTCTTTACCTTCATTAAAAGTACTACTTATGTAGGTCATTAATCATCATATAGGAATTGAGCCAATGTCATGCAACAAATATGATTATCCTAAAACAAAATGAACACTTTTTCCATTCCAAATTGCAGTCAACTTTATTGAAAATACAAAAATTTGAATACATATTTTATTTTTCTGACACACACTAACAAGTATCTCTCAGAGTGTAGGGTATGGTAACGAGGTGGCCTCGCCACTTCGCTCGCCACCACACCACCAACGCTCGCCACTTGCAAAAATCACTCGGATTCGCCATGCCTACGACGAAGGAAACAGACAAAGGTTTAAGAATATAGCCGTTATTTTCAAACGGTTATATTTCTTAATTTTTTTTTAAAATATTTTTTTTTATTTTTTTTAATTTATACTCACTTTTCCCTATAAATAACACCTCATTTTACCATTTTAACACACACTTCTCTACAACAAACTTCTTCTTATTACTCATCTTCTCCAAACTTCTTACCAAAAAAAATGTCTCAACCACCAAATGATCAAAACCCGGGTTATTTTACTCATCTTCTCCAATCCAACCCGCAACAATACTCATCTTCGCCAAACCAATCGAATTCGTCTACCCCATGTTCCACAACACTCATCACAACCACAATTCAAAATACCCCAAGCCCAAGAACCCCGTGAACCTAAGCGAAAACAAAAAAGGACGGTGAAACAACCAGTTGTCGAATTGGACGAGGGCGATGAAAATGAAGATATGGAAACAAGGCGACTCAATATCCGTTGGAATGACAAAGAAGAAATCTTGCTAGCCGAGGCTTGGATCGAGCACTCGCAGGACAACAATATCGGAAAAGACCAACGGGATGAAATCTATTGGAACAAGATTATTGAAGATTTCCACGACCGAACAACAGGTCCGGTGCGTACCAAAAATATGTTGACGGGGAAATGGACCCGAATGCACGGTGATTGCCAACGGTTTAACGCTTATTACAAACAGGCAAATCGAAAAAGCGGGGAAAATGAAGCTGACTTGATCGAGACTGTGAAGACGGTGTACTTGGAGCGAGTTGGTAAAAAATTTCAATACCCTCACGTGTGGAAAATTTTGAAAGAGTACCCCAAATGGGATGCGGCGGAGCCGATTGATGGAGATAATCTCCAAGAGGTGTTTGGTCCGGATAAAAGAGAGCGTCCCGCCGGCAAACAACGTGCTGGGAAAAAACAAAAATCGGTTGAAACGTCGGGGAGCACCGGGGGAAGCCAATCGGAGTCTGTATCGTCACTTGTTTCTCAAGATTATAGACGTAAATGTGATGCTGCTGAAAGAGCGTACGAGGCGCAGAGGGAAAAAGATTTAGCTATCAAGAAGTGTGAAGAGATGAAGTTTCTCATGATCGATACTTCGAACTTGCCGCCTCATAAACGAGCCTTCATTGAAAGGCAACAAGCTGAAATAATGAGGAAATATCAAGATGCTGGTGCAGACGATGCTGGTGTAGACGATTAGTTTCGTAATTTTATGTTTTTATGTTTCGTATCGTTTAATTTCCTTATGTTTCGTATTTTATTTTATGTTTTTTTTATGTATTGTATTTTTAATTTGTGTGAAATAAATTATGTTTGTGTGAAAAAAATTGAAAGAAAAAAAAATAGTTAGTGGTGGGACCCAAGTGAAGAGGTGAAGGTGTGTTATGAGTGAAGGGGTATTTTTGAGTGGGAGTGAAAAGCTGATGTGGCAGCCTGTGGGGCCCGTTTTGTTTTGTGGCTTAAGCCACCATACCCTTTACTCTTCAAATTACAATACGGAAATAAAAGTACAATACGGAATTTTAAAAACAAGAACGGAAAAAGTACATAAAAAACTAGATTATTATCCGGTCACTGTTGAGTATATTTTGCAATGAGTTTTTTTTGTGTATAAAAAAGTGAAGTGGGAGGTTGTATTTATAATAAAAGAGGTGAAAAAAAGGTAAAAAAAATATATTAAATGTTTTTAGCCGTTTGAATTCGAACGTTATCTTTTTTTTGTTTGCTATTGCGTTGGAGAAGTGGCTAAACCCACTTGGCGAAAAAATGGCTAAAGGTTGGGGTATCATGGCGATAGCCATATGGATGCCACATTGGATTGGCTAAACAATGGCAAAGCACAAAAATTACTACACCGGATGCTCTAAACACACCCTAATCTTCATTTTCCATTTCCTATTGTTTTCACTTTGAGGACACAATATTTATGCATTTAACAAGGACCCGAGTTGCAAAAAAATCATCACATTTATAAAAACCCTAAATAAATCCCCAACGCAGTCTCACCGCCATCACCAGCACCATCACCAGCACCCCCCGCTGCTACTCCCTTCGTTTACTCAAGATTTGTCTTTTTTTGCGGTCGAGTTTGCCCCCGACGAGGTCTCGTATCAGGCCCAAAAATCTCGGAGTGATCATGTCCGTAACAAGGGATTTCGGCGCGTCCCATTTGGAGTGACCTCTTAAAAATACGCCAGCAATGCTCTAGTTTAAACTTGTCAGCCTCTTTACGGACCTATTATTGAGCCTTCAAAAGTTATCTTGCAGCCTCGATGACCGCTCTCATTTTCTCCGCTTTTACTTTCAAGATATGTGTAAATAGGCGTTGAACTTTTGTCAATCTAGCGTTGGTCCTGGTTCCATTTAACCCCATGAGCATAATGTCTTGTACGAAAACCTTGGGTCGAACTAAGTGTTGAAAGTCATCCATAATCCTTCCCAAAACAAATCCTCGATCGGTCGGCTTCGATTTGGCCAATCTCAGGATTTTTCCGATCCAACACTGAGTTAGCAAAATTTCTTCTTCACTGTGTCCAACGCGCACACATTTCGATTAGGCCTCTTCATCCTCCTCGTTCTCGTTGACTGAAATCAACCGTGGCTCGTATATTCGCCACTTTCAAAAAAGTTTCGTTTGCTGCCCCTACGGTTAACTTTGTTTGGTTAGTGTTGTGTCATTGATACGAGTTAGGTTTGTGATTGTTGAAAAACATCTGGATGTTTTTCTATGAGATTTTGGAATATAGAGCGAATTTTTTTGGTTGTTGAAAATTTTGGAATTGGTTGTTAATTGGTGGTTAATAAACTGTTTGTTGTTGTTGACCGGTAAATTTGTTCCGATGGCGTAAAGTTACCCACATATTTGCGTACCAAAATCGGATATTGTTTTGAATGCCGACGAAGAATGTGATTTTTGTGACGAATGTAGACTGGGTTTTTGAGCCAGTTTCTTGTTGGTATGACGAGTTGGGACTGAGAAGGTGAGTGAAATACCCTTGCTCATTTGGATTTTGAGACATTTTTTTGAGGTGTTTTTGATAGAAATATTAGAAGGATAGAGTTTTTTTTGTGTATAAAAAAGTGAAGTGGGGGGTTGTATTTATAATAAAAGGGGTGAAAAAAAAAGTAAAAAAATATATATTAAATGTTTTTAGCCGTTTGAATTCGAACGTTACCTTTTTTTTTTGCTACTGCGTTGGAGAAGTGGCTAAAACCACTTGGCGAAAAAATGGCTAAAGGTTGGGGTATCATGGCGATAGCCATATGGATGCCACATTGGATTGGCTAAACAATGGCGAAGCACAAAAATTATTACACCGGATGCTCTTACTCTCACACACAAACAATAAATGTATTATATCTCGATGTAATACTTGCACTCTCTCGCTAGACATCTTTATGTCACCCATTTATGTTCG
The DNA here is from genome assembly GCA_026074375.1 of Tanacetum coccineum. Taxonomy (NCBI): domain Eukaryota; kingdom Viridiplantae; phylum Streptophyta; class Magnoliopsida; order Asterales; family Asteraceae; genus Tanacetum; species Tanacetum coccineum. The sequence continues at coordinate 10,803 of BQNB010092507.1, read as the reverse complement.
ACTATTATTTTCCAAGAAAACGACAAATTCCGGTAACCAAATTTTGGCAGTAATGATGTTTGGCAATTGTTGTGGTGATGAAGAGGCATGAGTAGTGGGGAGGTGGTGACATTTTGAATAGAGAGAGAAAATATTAGAGAAGTAATGGTGGTAATAAATTACTGAATATACTTATTGGTATAAGGTCGGCGATAGTGATGGTGGGGGTGATGAATATTAATATTATTAGCCATTTGTTTTTGACGAGTGGTGGAGTTAGGCGGTGGTTGTAGTGATGATGGTGGTTGAAATTTTTTTATAGTTAAGAGGTGGTCACTCACTCCTCCGTCTGGCCACCACCGCGGATGCCTCCACCACAGGTTGAGATGGTGATGGAGACGGCCAACGGTGGGCGTAGATGTCTCCGGCGAGGGTGGCCAAACCACAACATCACACTCCACTGTTACATGTTATGCGGAACACACAAACGCATAAACTCACGGATCGAACTTGTTTTGTTGTAAATTTGAGGTTTTTATTTTTGAAGTTATGTTTTTGGTTTTGTTCATAAGTGTTAGATCTTGAAAAATTTTGTATCAGGAATATGGGTTGAGAGAAACAGAAATGTTAAAGTATAATTGTTGCACGTTAAACTATAAATATTAATAAATTTAATCATTAATATAATAATTAGGGTTTATGATCAATGTTTTTTAATGATTAAAACATCATTAGTGTTCAAATAGTGAAATTAAAGTGTCAAACTCTTAATTTTACAAATTAACATGTTTTTCTACTTTAACTTTCTCCTATAAAGAATATTCACGTGTTATGTTTATCATTTAAATATGAATTTTTCTATCCCTAAAAAGTACATAGCGATTTACAAAAAGTACACATGGCTCATAAAAATGTGAGTCCCATTTAAATATTTATTGCTTGTAATCATAGAGCCAAAACAAGAACATATACAAATATGATTTTTCTATCTTGTGCCTTAAGGGCACATGATAAGAACAACAAAAGTAAAAAAAAAAAATACACAGGGTCCTACATAAAAGTACACATGGATTCATATTTTGTGGATTTATGTGTATTTTTCTGTGGGACCCTGTGTACTTTTGATGTTCTTATCATGTGCCCCTAAAGCACAAGATAGAAAAACTCATAGAAATAAGTTACGTCTCAAATTTTACTCTAAAGAAAGGGAGTATTTTAGCGTATTAATAAACTGAGTAATCTAAACTAAAAATTTGAATTATACGATCCACTGTCATATGATTACAAGTGCTTTCTTTTTCTTCTTAAGTTTCTATAACAAATAAAAAAGGAGCAAAACCTACAACCAAACTTGACAGATTTCTTTTGTTTGCACATCTATAGAGACGATGACAACATATTATCGCTAGGATTTTAACTAAACATAAATATAGTTATACTTATTTGTATATATATGTACCGTGAACTTCAATGTATATCAAACGAATTCATATAAATCAGACACACATCACTTTAACATAGAATCTTGCAAGAAAGAAAAGAACTCTTAAATCATAATAGGTTGCGAACTAAAACATCTATACAAAAAAAAAATAAGGCACATATGATTGTCATATAATTAAAAAAATTAAGTATCATGATAAAGGATAATATAGATCACGGTGTAAACTCTAAATCAAAGAGGCATATAACTATACTAGCTTCAAGGCCCGTCCGTTGGGCGGGAAGCTTTAAAGTATTGTTGGAATAAACATTTATATTTTGATAGTTGTTCGCTATTGTATTTGGTTGTTCCAATTATTGTGTATCATTAGGTAAGTTATGGTTGATGTAATGTTGACAAATAAATGTAATTAGCAAAAAAGTTTATAAGATAATATTAGATAACAAACAATAAGATAATATCACATTGTAAGTCGTTAACCTCATTGTCTGAACTCCAATGTCTCTTGGTAGCTGCCAAAATGAAATCGGTCATTACGAAATCTATAACAACTCCTTTAGAAAAGCTAGAAAATTAAATAATAAGTAATAAACGAGGTTAATAGATTTTGATGGAATATTATACCCAACGTCACCAAAATATGTATATTGGAACACATTGTAAAAGTTGATGAAAAAATATTTCACATATATAGTCAGTACATCATAACGAAAACACTTGTCTTAGTTATGTCATACTATTATGCATACAAACAGGAAATGTGGACCAAGTAACATATGCAGACTCCTAACTTTTCACATGTAACACGCTAACAAAATCTGTTACTCCCTATTTGTCTGTGTCATTTTAGTATGCTCTTTGTTCTTGCATAATGTTCAACAAATTTAGGTGAAACAACATTTAGAATGATAACCCCAACCCATTATCTGTGTTTGAAAATGGCAGAATGATAATGGCTTAGGTGCACACTCATTTCAAAATATTTATGTGCAACAGTAAGTTAGGAACCAAACACCCATTAGGTGGACGCTTGTATAATAACATGTTAAAGGCACTTGTTGGTGCAACATTAAGTTAGGAACCAAACACCCGTTATCTGCATTTCAGTTTTGGACCTTTATATTTTTACCTTGGTTCGTAAAGCACGGAGTTATACATAAATATTGTATTCAATTTTCAAACTTATCAATAACGTCAAAAAAATGCGCATAATGGGTTGGGGTTAACAATAGCATTTAGATTGAAATGAGTGTGCACCTAACCCATTATTTTCAAATGCAGATAATGGGTGTTTGGTACCTAATGCAGATAATGGTTCAAAACTGAAATGAGTGTGCACCTAAGCCAAAATATAATCAAAATAAGATACCAAGAAAAGATGTTACCAATTTATCAGCTGTTTTCCCGGTGTCTTTACGTGAATGAACAAACACCATGAGCTGATGCCCTTGTTTTATTGAAACAACAAACTGTGCATACAAAGTTTTCATGAGCAAACAAAAATGAATACAGATATACTACAAATTAATACTCAGGGGAAAGAAAAGAAAACCTTTCTGTAGCAAATTTCATTCCTCAGTTCATTTCGTGCTTGAAAGTTTGGTTCTGTAATTCCAATATATTGTTGTGCAAGAGGCACAAGGCGGTAGCTAGAAACAAAGAAGAAGAGACCCGCATCTGGGTTAACCCTCAAGATGGCTTTGTAGATATGAGGAGATATCTCTTCTCCTTTTGGCAGTTCGTTGTCATCTCTAACTTGCCTGTCTAACCCTTAAGCATTCAAACAGCTAACTAAAGGGGTGTTTGGATAAAAAGCATGTGATTTAAAGAAATAGCAACAGAATGTATTCCTTATAAGTAAAAGTTGTAGGACACTTATAATGGGTGCCTCTTAACCATGATAAGTGTCCTACAGCTTTTAGCTGCTGTTTTTACAGCCGAAACC
>BQNB010092506.1:0-26599 GCA_026074375.1 Tanacetum coccineum | reverse complement strand
GCTCTTCGTGATGATAGTACCCCATGGTTTGCAGATTTTGCAAATTACCATGCGGGAAACTTCATTGTCAAGGGAATGTCGTCCCAATAGAAAAACAAATTTTTCATAGATGTCAAACATTACTTCTGGGAAGAACCCTTTCTATTCAAGATCTGTGCTGACCAAGTAATTAAGCATTGTGTTTCGGGGCAACAAGCTTTTGACATTCTCAAAGCTTGCCACAGTGGACCCACCGGGGGACACTACGGTGCCAATTACACAGCTAAAAAGGTCTTCGATTCAGGATTTTATTGGCCCACGATCTACAAGGATGCCCACGACTTTGTCACCCAATGTGACATTTGTCAACGTCAAGGCAAAATTTCGCAACGTGATGAGATGCCACAAAACTCTATCCAAGTCTGCGAAATCTTTGACATGTGGGGCATTGACTTTATGGGGCCGTTCCCGTCTTCAAGAGGGAACAAATATATACTCGTGGCCGTTGATTACTTATCAAAATGGGTTGAAGCAAAAGCGCTCCCCACCAATGATGCCCGAGTTGTTTGTAAATTTCTTAAATCTCTCTTCTCCCGATTTGGTGCCCCTCGTGCAATCATAAGTGATCGCGGTACCCATTTTTGCAATGACCAATTTTCAAAGGTCATGCTTAAATACGGAGTTACTCATCGTCTCTCCACCGCGTATCATCCACAAACAAGTGGACAAGTGGAGGTATCCAATCGTGGTTTGAAAAGGATTCTGGAAAGGACCGTAGGCGTCGAAGCTTGCCATAATGGACCCACGGGGGGACATCATGGTGCAAATCTCACCTCCAAAAAGGTCTTTGATGCCGGTTTCTTCTGGCCCACAATTTACAAAGATGCCCATGAGTTGGTTAAAAATTGCGACTCGTGCCAGCGTCAAGGAAAAATTTCACAACGTGATGAGATGCCTTAAAATTCCATCCAAGTTTGTGAAATCTTTGACGTTTGGGGTATTAACTTTATGGGGCCATTCTCGTCTTCAAAAGGGAACAAATATATACTCGTGGCCGTCGATTACTTGTCGAAATGGGTTGAAGCAAAAGCGCTCCCCACCAATGACGCCCGAGTTGTTTGCAAATTTCTCAAATCTCTCTTCGCCAGATTCGGTGCCCCTCGTGCAATCATAAGTGATCGCAGAACCCATTTTTGCACTGACCAGTTCGTAAAGGTCATGCTTAAATATGGAGTCACTCATCGTCTCTCCACCGCATATCACCCACAAACAAGTGGACAGGTTGAGGTATCCAATCGTGGTTTGAAAAGAATTCTTGAAAGGACCATAGGCGAAAACCGTGCCTCTTGGTCGGATAAACTAGATGACGCACTTTGGGCCTTCCGCACAGCTTACAAAACACCCATCGGGTGTACTCCATACAAGCTAGTGTACGGGAAGGCATGTCATCTTCCGATTGAGCTCGAGCACAAAGCCTATTGGGCTTTAAAACATGCAAACTTTGACCTAATGACCGCGGGTGATCACAGAAAAGTTCAGCTCAACGAACTTAATGAACTTCGTGATCATGCTTATGAAAACTCTTTGATCTATAAAGAGAAAACAAAGAGAATCCATGACTCCAAGATCAAAAATCGCGTTTTCAACGTCGGTGATCGAGTCCTCCTCTTTAACTCTAGATTGAAGATTTTCTCGGGCAAGCTTAAGACCCGCTGGAGTGGACCATTCACTGTAACCCAAGTTTTTCCATATGGCACTGTCGAGTTATCCCAAAACTCCGGGCCAAATTTCAAAGTGAATGGTCATCGTTTGAAGCACTACTTTGGAGGGGACGTACCACAATTGGTAGTCCCGGATCTCCAGACGTTCCCCATGGACCAATAAATTCGGGGACGGGTCAAGCATAGCGACCTTAAACAAGCGCTTCGTGGGAGGCACCCCATGCTTATCAGTAGTAGTATTATGTAGTAATGAATAAGTGTTTTTGTGTGAGGAGGCTTACCTCTTCCATTACCCGTGTTTTGTCCGTGTTTTGTGTGTTTTGTGTTGTATGTCCAGGATTTCCCGGATTGTGAAGACTCTCGTGCTCGCAGTTTTACCCTTCATCCACAAGAGTTTCACATCCTCAGCTTCATTTTGGGAATCCAATATCCAAATCTAATCGACTAACGTTTTATCTTTTGGCACACTTAATAAACGGCCTTAGATTTACGTAGGTACCCCTTTCAAAACATCGAGGACGATGTTTAGTTCTAGTATGGGGGGATCTAGTATGGGGGATCTTCGATTTGATTTTTTTGCATGCAGTCGTTGTTGTCCACGTAATTCCCTGTTTTAACCACAAATTTTCAAAAAAATGAAAAAATTTAAAACTTTTAAAAAAAAAATAAGTGTTTTGTCACAGTTTTGACTTCCAAGTAGAATGAGAATAAATTTTGACTCGATCTATCGGCGCGGTGTTGAGCCCTTAGCTTTGTCCTTAACCTTTATTTAACGACAGTTTATTAGGTTAAGCATTCGCGTATCCGTTTATTATTAGGGATTTTAAATTGCGAGAATGAGAAATGGAATAGTGTTGTTTACAAGTAGGATGCCTAAGCAAGGATTATTTGAAATCTAAAAGCTTATAAGTGTAACTTGTCGCTTTTATTTCTCTCCATAAGCTCTTAAACCTGACTATAAACGTGCTTAATTTTGCTTTAAACTTTAACCGTCGCATTTTCTAAAAAGAATGCTCTTTCGGGAACGAAAATATCATTTAGTTCAGCTTATACTGAGTCTCTGAAAACGAAATTTTCTCTAATAATGAAAATAGAAAGCCGAAAAAATAATAAATTATAAAAAAAATAATAATAATAAAAAAACTGTGGGCTGATAAAGGTTTGACTGCATCTTGCCGGCTTGACAATCGATGTTGCCATGTCTTCAAAACAAGTGCCCATATTGAGATAATAAAATCAGTAGTGTTTTATCAAATAAAAACCGTCGTCAGACAAGTCACTACATCTTTGTCGTAGGCGTGCCGATGTTGTATCCATGGTAAATGATGACGGTAAGTGTAGTAAATAGCAATAAATGAAAATTTAATGGGTGTTAAGATTTCTTTTTCTAAAAAACTCAAGTATAAATTTTGACTAAGTAAATAACCTGCTTTAAGACTTCAAAAGTTGTGGTTGCCGTCTGTAGATTATTTCGATAAGTATTCTCCATGGGGTGTCAAAAAACCTTGCACTTAGCTGATAATATGCTGGGACGTTCAAGAAAAAAGGTCGCATACAGGAATAATCTCACCAATGAGATCATTAAAATTTTGATGTTTGCGTGCTTGGAGTAGTGTTGGTTTATTATGCGGTAAATCTAAGAATTCGGCCCTAAAAGATGGAGTATCCGCTATTACAGTTGCGAACATTCTCCTGTGGGTCCTCAACCTGATAACCTAAGTCGAACTCGGCTGGGATCTATCGAGAATATGCTGGTTGGTGGGTGATCTAGTCTTTTCCCCAGGTTTCTTTTCTTCAGAAATAATCTTATCACGATATCACTATATCTAGCTTTCTAAATTGTCAATCTAAAGTTAACTTAAAATTAAGCACAATCACACTAATTGAATAATTGTTGGGAGCGAAAAATTGACAAGTCATAGTTATAAGTAGTGTTAGCATCTTTACTTGTACTTAACGGTGATTTCGTTTTTACGCTTAGTTTGGAACTAGTGAAAAATCGGGGACGATGAATTTTTCCATTCGAACATCCGTAGATCATTCTATGGGCGCTTCTCATTCTATGATCCTAAATGTTGATAAAATAAATGAAGTCAAACAGGTAGTAAAAAAAAGAAAAAAAGGGAAAATCCAAAAATATTAGGGCTAGTTAGTGTACATATAAAAAATGGTGAAAACGGGACTTGTCGAAGCTATTGATTCTTTAGTTCCCCTTGACGAACACTTAGCTACTTTTTGAGGTTATTAGTCGAGGGGGATTGAGATTCTTAGTTTTCGTAAATGTTTACTTCATAACATTGCGTGAGGACACGGCAATACCTTAGTATGGGGGATTTTGGTATGTGCTTAATTACACATACCTTTTTCCATTAAAAACGGACTTAAATGACCAAAAACAGACAGAAATTGCCAAATATATGTTTGTTTTGCATTTGTGTTGTGCAGGAAACGGATATTTACAAAAGGACGAAAAATAAAGCCAAAAACGACAAAACTGAGCACGGAATGGAAAAGTGTGTGAAGACGAATCGAAGCCAAAAAGTCAATCAAGTCAAAAAGTCAACAGGAAAGTCAAACAGTCAAAGTCAAAGTCAACCCCGACAAAATCAAAGTCAAGAGGAAGTCAAAGTCAGAAGAAATATAACTTGAGGGACTGAAATTGCCAATTCCCCAAGGTTATATTATTAAAGATTAAAGACAAGGGCTGATTTTGCAATTTACTTGAAATAACAAGTGAGGGGGCATTCCTGCCAATGTCCCAAACTTGTTTTTATACCAATGACTTGTTTTGCATAAGAGTTAAAAATGTTTGAGGGGGCATTTCTGCCAAACCCTCAACCTTGTATCACCCAAAGGACTATGCATGCAATTACTCATAACACGTTTGGGGACTAAACTTGCCAAGTCCCCAAACTGTTAACATCCATCAAGGACGAAATGTGCAACAAACCTTATAACTTCGGGGGACCAATTTTGCCATCACCCCAAACCCTTTCCTGTTAAACCCAAAACAGTTTTTCCCGCCCTTTTCAAACCCCAACACAACATCACGGGTTTTCTCCCCCTCTTTTACCCCGCAACCCTTCAACACCATGGATAAACATCACCCCCTCCTCCACTAAACTTTCCCAGCTACAAAAGTGCCAACTTGGCAATCCCCCATTGCCCAAGAACCAATTCGATGGTTTAGATTGATCAAAAAGAAGCACAATGAAAATTAAAGGTTGAGATTGCTTTTGATTCACCTCACACAAGTAACACACTTTGTTTTTGTCTCTATGAAGAAACACACTTTGAAGACCAAGACCTAGCTCGTTTTTTTTTGTATAAATAGGGCCAAGTGTAAGCCTTAAAAGGGAGGAGCTTAATCATTAGTTACTTGAATTTCATTAGTCACTTTACTTATTTTGAGCTATTAAACTTATATCTTTTTAGCATTGTATCAATTTTTAAAGTTTAAAGTGAAAGTTTTGAGTACTTAAGGTAAACTTTCAAATCTTTAAAATTACATGTGTTTAAGTTGTTAAATCTATGGTGTTAAAGTAAGGCTAATAAGCTCTAGAATAGCTTATTTAATAATTTTTCTTCTTCATAAGTAACTCGAAAAAAGTTAATAGAAAATACAAAAGTCAATGAAAAAACCCCCAAAATTACCACAGCTTATACTTTTGGCTGATAAGCCTGATATGGATGGGGGCTATGGACTCACAACTGGTTAAAAACACAAGCTAGAGCTTTGTTGATTAAGCTCTAATGAGCATTGACACCCTTGTTTAGAGCAAAAAGGGGTTTGTAAGTCATTTTCTTTCATTTAAGCTTATTTTCTGCATTTTCTTATTTTTTAGCTTATTTGTGCTTATTTTCTCTTTCAATATGCTTATTCATGTTTGTTTATCATGTATTAAGACTTACTTTTGAGACCATTGCCCTTAATCACCTTAAAATCAGTTTAAAAAACCTTTTGAAGTCGTAAAGGGGTGTTTGGGTTAAGCCCAAAATGGGTCAAAATGATATGGTAATGGGTTGTGGTCATGTGGTCAACTTTGATTAGCATCATTAAGCTCTTGTAAGTCTGTTTTCAACAGTTTTCAAGTCCAAAAGTTGTTTTTCAAGTTTTCTCAATTGTTCCTCAAATCTGTTGGTTTTAAAAGAAACTCAAAGAGCTTAATTGGATAAGCTCTTGTAAACCTGAGTTGTGGGTTTTAAAATGTGTCATTTTTGAGTGTCAAAGATCATTAGTCAAGTCCAATTGTGGTCTCTTGTGTTTTTCTTAAAATCTGTCAACAAGTTTTATGTCTTTCAAAAAGTCAAAAATGCCCATATTCAAGTGCACTTATTAGATTGCTTAATCTGTTTTTTATAACATTGAATCTTTGTGCACAAGTTCATTTTAAGCTACTTTTAACCTGTTTCTCATTACTTTTTAGTTTTGAGCTTATTAGGGTGCTTATTTTTAAGCTAACTTTTTCACAAAATCTCTTTGGAAAACTGCCCTGGTGCAAAACAGCCAATTGGCACACCCTTTTCTTGGCTTATTTAAGGTGAAAAGCTTAAGCTTTTTACATTTTTAGAAAGCTTATAAGCTCTCCAATAAGCCCCCAAAAGCTCAGCCCTTAAAGTCACCTTTAGGTGGCTTATTTTTAAGCCAAAAGTGAGCTTTTGGCTGTTTTTGACCCTTGTAGGACAGCAGCTTATTCCAGGTTGTTTAAGCTTATTTTTCTTTCTTTATTTTGCTTAATTTAGTCCCTCATTAGCTTATTAGTGATAGTTAAGTCCTCTTTTTAGCTTACTTGCATTTTTATGGCTTTTTAAGTCCAAAATTTCAAAAAATAAGCCATTTTTGTCCTTAGCTCTTTCTTTTTAGCTCTGTCAGTTTAGTGTCCACTGATGTGGGCCCCACTTGTCCTCAAAAACAGCTTAAGGGGCTTAAATTTAAGCCCCAAAAGCTGTCCCAACTGTTTGCAAAACAGTTATAAGCCCTTTGGCTTATTTCATTTTTTCTCTTTGCTTGTTTTTGACTTTAAGCTTTTCATTTGTGCTTATTAGGTTGGTCTTAAGCAATCTTGGCCCCATTAGTTTAGTTGTGGCTTATTTGAGCTTATTTAGTTAGAAAATTCTAAGTCTTAGTAAAAAAATGTACACTTAGCTTAATAAGCCATTCTGCCAACTTTAAGCCCGTTTTCCAGCTTATTTATAAGCTTGTGTAAAAACTTGTAGTTACAAAATTTGCTTATTTATAAGCCCTTTTTAAGTTTGTTAAAAAAAATTTCAAAAAAAAAATAAAAGGGGAAAGTAGGAAGTCGGGGGTGAGCAAGACTCGAACCCCCGACCTCTACCACTCTCAACCCTCTTTTCTACAAACACCCTTACCGCTGTGCCCTTGGGTCTTTTCTGTTAGACCCTTGGGCACCTTGGTATATAAAGGTGTTTTGGCCCATAAGCCTAATAAGCTGATAGAGCTTATTTCTCGGCTTATTTGATAAGCTGAGTGAGTCCATTTATTTTTCTTAGGACCAGCAACCTTCAAACTAATTTGTGTAAATTTTTCGGAATTTTTTATAAACTCTTAGTATTTTTTATAATTTATTTTCTTTTTAAACTTTAAAAAATCATAAAAAAATAAAATAACCAAAAAAATATAAATCTTTGTTTTAAAATTTTCACTTTTTCATATATTTTGTAGGAAAAATAAAAAGTTTTGTAGAATTAATTTTTCAAAATTTACTTTTTAAGAACGGGATTCGTTCCCGTTTCTTGTCTGAGATCGTTTTTTTGGGTCAAACGACTCCGTTTTTTAGTCAGTTTTTAAACCCTCGTTATTTGTCTTTAGAATCCCTATTTTAGCTTATTCAAATTGTTTTAAGGGTTTAATTTGCAAAATTTAGGTTTTTAGCCCTCGTTTTTCGTGCCCGTTTTAGGATTTAAGTTATTTAGCTTTCATTTTAGGTTTTATTTAATCGTTTTTGTATATTTAATTGGTAGAAATAGAAAACCCGTCATAACCTTGTCCTATTCAAACATCAATCATCAATCCGTCATTTAATTTTCCATTTAAGCCTCGTTGGGACAAAACGACCCGGGAAATCACACTTCCGGCTACATATATATTTTATTTTGGTGAACTTTTGACCATTCCTTATGTAAAGGTAATTGGTTGGGTGTTTTCTTATATATTATATACATATATTATTGACGAATCAGTAGAAAACCAGCTTTAGGCTTTATGAGAACATTTGGGTGTCATGTTACAATTCTTAATACCATAGATCACTTAGGCAAGTTTGATGGTAAGGCTGATGAAGGATTCTTTGTTAGGTACTCAATCAATAGTAAAGCATTTAGAGTATTCAACAGTAGAACTAGGATAGTTGAAGAGAACCTGCATGTCCAGTTTAGTGAGAATACACCTAATATTACAAGAAGTGGACCAAATTGGCTTTTTGATACTGATGCACTAACAAAGTCAATGAATTATAAGCCAGTTGTTGTAGGAAATCAGTCTAATGGTAATGCATGTACAAAAGCATGTGATGATGTAGTTAAAGCTAGAATGGAGACAGTACCTGGAAAAGATTACATTCTGCTACCATTGTGGACTGCTGATCCACCATTCTCTCAAAGTTCAAAGAGTTCTCCTGATGCTGGATTCAAACTTTCAAGAGATAATGAAAAGAAGGTTACTAAAGAACCAAGAAAAGAAGGTGGTGATCCAAGTAATGAGGATGAAAGAGATGACCAAGAGAAGGATGCTAGTGTTAATAGCACTAACAATGCTAATGCTTCTAGCACAAATGAAGTTAATGCTGTTGGTAGAAAATCAAGAATTGAACTTCCAGATGAACCAAATATGCTTGCTTTAGAAGATATTGTCTATTCAGATGAAAATAAAGATGGTGGTGTAGAGGCTGACATGAACAATTTGGATGCATTTATGCCTATCAGTCCTATTCCAACTACAAGAGTACCCAAAGATCATCCAGTTGAACAAATTATTGAGACTGATTTCAGCACCTCGAACAAGAAGAATACAAGACACTAGGTGACTAGAGATTTGAAGAAATTTGGTTTATTTGAATTTAATTAATATTTGTACTTTAGTATATGTATTTAATAATTCTAATATATTTATAAGTATTATTTGAATTAAACTGTTTTTTTATTATTACTTTATAGTTGAATTATTTTTGAGAATTTTTATTTTATTTTTTTTTTTTAATTATCATTATTTTTAGTTATTATGATTTTATGAGATATATAATTATAATATAGTTAATATGTTTTATAGAATTTTTTTACATTGTATTTTAATTTTATATTTATTAGGTTGCTTTATTTTAATAAATATATTTTTTTTTTTGTTTATTTTGTTATTAAAATATTTATAGTTTGTTTATGTAAATATACAAACTTAATAATTAGTTAAAAACCAGAGACACCAAACAAAATCGACAAAGATCGCAAAAGAACCATCAAACCACTACTGCCAAATGATTAAAGAAAAAATCAACAAAAAACAACAAACAACAGTCACAACAAAAAACCAATCACCCCACTATAAACAGCATGACCCGACCCGCCAGCCCACCTATTGAAGCTCAAAACTATTTGCACACGGCTACCGACAGGGATACTCCGAGTGGCAGATATCCATACACCCCATCCCAGCTAGGTTCCTTGATAATCCTCACATCTACCAGACCAGCTTATTAAGTTAGACCAGTAAGCCTGAGAAAGAAACCAAGACACCCAAAGGTTATCCCACTAACATTGTAGTAAAAGTGATCTATAGGTACTAAAAGGTCAACTACACTTTGGGCTTATGGAATCCAACAATGATTCACCTTATTAGATTTTGGAAGCAAACACAGAAAGTGATTAAATGCTGGAGGACAAGCTTGAAAAGGAATCTACAACAGGAAGGTTGTCAAACCTTGGATGTAGAAGTTAATATCATGGCAGATTTTTATATAGCCAACGAAACAGACAATAGGTTGCAATCCACATAGAAGCTGCATATGTGGCTGCTCAAGTTGCTAGGGACAAGTGCTTTAGATTCATTATCACATCTGATTATGGGTAAATTTTTATGCATACCAAATCTTTATTGACAATAAATTACTATTTTCATAATTATAAATCATGTTTTTTTATCTCAAAACAAAGGATCTAGAGATTAGACACCATGTTTATAGAGATTGCAATGATAAGAAATATGAATCAAAATGTCAAAATTCATACTGACAAGAATGTTGCAGATAATGCTTACAAAGCTTAATAGATGAAGTAATTTCATACTTGATTGCTAGTATTGTAAGCTAATCCTTAAAATTCTTTTATCTCTTTATGTTTTTGTAGAGTTTTTTGTATGAATTATTACTGTTATTTTCATGTGCAATAAAGTTTATGGTTGTTTAAGCTATAATTAGTGCTGCTAGTTATTCTTAATACTGCTAACTTAATGCTGTTAGTTATACTTAATACTGCTGGTATAATTAACATTGTAAAAATTGTGAGAAAAAGAATTGAAAGATTTGGTGAGAATAAAAACAGAAAGAGAGATGTGTAAAAATAGAAAGAGTGATTTGGTGAGTAAAAGAACTGAGAGAATTTATGAGTTGAAAAACAGAAAGAGAGCTATGTGAAATAAAAAACATACAGAGTGATTTGGTGAGAAAAAGAATTGAGAGAAGTTGTGAGTTGAAAAACAGAAAGAGAGTTGAATAAAATGAAAAACAGAGAGTGTTGGACTGGATTGAGTTAATGCTGGTACTCGGAAAGTTAATTCTGCCTCCGCATAAACTTACTACTTACTTACTAACTATCTGCTAGTGAAAGTTAATGCTGCTAAGGCATAAACTTTACTACAGCTGTTGAAAGTAATGTGCTATGCATAACTTACAACTACTAAGTTGAACGTTAATTGTTGTATTAAGGGTATTTCAAAAATACTTGATTAAGGATTTCATTCACATTATTATATCGATTTCATTCAATCCTATACTCTCTAATCACAAACCTAACTCAATTCATCATTCCATCATCAAAACCCCCCAACACAATACTACCCTACATTGGCTGATACTCCAATTGGTCACGTGTTTTGTCTAATACCCGCTGAAAGTGAAGGTGTTTTTGAGCAGATAGTGGATTTCGAATGCAAACCCTATAAGATATGCACTAACAATCTATACTTCATACATTGAACAATTCTAGGCTACTATCAAGGTGAAAACTACCAATGGGGAAGTATAGTTACAAGCCCTAGTAGATGGGAAGAAGATACTCGTTATTGAAGCATTTGTTAGACGTGACCTTCAACTGAATGATAAGGAAGGTACGGATTGCTTGCCAAATGCTACCATTTTTGAAGAACTTACAAGGATGGGGTATGAAAAACTTTCACATAAGCTTACATTCTATAAGGCATTCTTTTCTCCTTAATGGAAATTCCTTATTCATACCATTTTGCAATGCCTATGTGCTAAGACTACTGCATGGAATGAGTTTAGTAGCACTATGGAATCTACAATTATCTACTTAGCTACAAACCAAAAGTTCAACTTTTCAAAGTACATATTTGAAAGTATGGTGAAGAACTTGGATAATGCTGGTAAATTCTTGATGTATCCAAGGTTTGTGCAAGTGTTTGTGAATCAACAACTTAAAGGGATGCCTACGCACAAAAGAATTTATAGTGCACTCTCTCACTCTAAGAAGATTTTTGGAAACATGAGAAGGGATGGGGAAGGTTTTTCAGGAAAGGACACACCCTTATTTCAAACAATGATGGTACAAAATCAAGAAGAAGTAGGTGAAGGTTCAGAAATGTCAACTGATCGCCATCACACACCCACTATTATTCAACCATCAACATCTTAACCTCAAACAAACAAAAACCTAGGAAGCCAAAGAGAAAGGACACTGAGGTACCTCAACCTAGTGGTCCTATAACCAATGTAGCAGATGAGGCTGTCAATGAAGAGATGGATGACAGTTTGGTTAGGGCTGCCACTACTGGTTCTAGCTTAGAAGCAGAGCAGGACAGTGGTAACATCAATAAGACCTAATCCAAGGCAACACTTAATGAACCTAATCCCTAAGGAACTGGTTCAGGTAGTGGTCCTAGGCCCCAAGAAACCATAGGGTTACAATTGCTCAAACTAGGTTTGAGAATATGTCTAAAACATCTAATGATTCACTGCTCGCAGGATTTAACACACCTCAAAGTGATGAGTATAGTATGAAAATTAAGGAATTGATAGAATTTTGTACCAAATTGCAACAAAGAGTCCTTGACCTGGAGAACACAAAGTCTGCTCAAGCTCAGGAGATTACAAGTTTGAAATTGAGAGTCAAGAAGTTAGAGAAGAAAGGAGGGTCAAGAACTGGTATGTGCTTAATTACACATACCATTTTCTATTTAAACCGGACTTAAATGACTAAAAACGTACCAAAAATACATTGTATGTGTATGTTTTCATTCATATTGTGCAGGAAACGGATATCCGACAAAAGGACGAAAAACGAAGCCAAAAATGACAAAACCGAGCACGGAATGGAAGAGCGTGAAAAAGACAAAGTCAAACCCCGACAAAGTCAAAGCCGAAACCAAAGAAATGTTAAATGGGCCCACCCGTACCCATCTAATGGGCCGGGTCAACCTATTTAAACATTATGAAGACCAAAAGGCCAAATTCCTTTTCTATTTGTTACACGGCCCAAAGCAATATACATTGGCCCATTACCCTTAACCATAAACACTTAACATCCCATTAACCAAACGCTGTTAGTGTCGTTAGTCCCAAAAAGGACTGTGGACGTAATATGACAGTACAACCTCAAGGACTATTTCTGCCAAGTCCTTAAAATATTTACACTACAAAGGACTAAAGTTATAATACACTTATATAAGTTGAGGGACTTAAGATGTCAAAACCCCAAATTCATACCCTTTATAACTTTAACCCAAATTTCCTGCCAAAACCCTGTTCACCCTCCCCTGTCACTTTCTCACCCTCGTTCACTATTCCCCTCACTCCAAACCCATCCCCATCCCAAACCCTACACTTACATAGGTATTTGCCATGTTGGCAGTCCTATAAACCTCATTGGTTGAAGGTAAACTACAAGAAATCAAGGGCTGTGATTGTAGGGATTGGAGAGCAAGAAAGATTGATGGCCAAGATCGCTTTGGGCTTTTACCTCACACAAGAAACACACATGCTTGAAGCACTCTCAGAAGAAACACAAGAAGGAGCTCAAGACCTTAGGACTCTAAGTATAAAAATAGGACTAGAATATCATTTAGTCTTTTGTCGAATTTGTTAAGTCCATTCTTTGTATTAATAATTTGTACCAATTTTAATACTGCACTTTACTTTTATTGTCATTTAAATATCTGTCTTTTAAATATTTGCACTATACCTTTTTTAAGTTAATGAAATTTACTGTTTTTCTTTAATTATTATCATTTAAGCTTTCTTGTCATTTAAATACTGTTTATAAGCCTTTGTATAAGCTTTTGAGTCATGCAAAACTTATTTGAAAGCATGTTTTCTTTTCTGTCAAAAAATTAAAAAATTACAAAAAAGGGAAATTGTCAAAGCAAAAGGAGCAAGGTATATCTTAGATGGTCTTGGGTTAGAGCTTCTTGGGAAGCATATAAGGTTGGTTATAAGCTGTTTGAGAGCTTATTGTCTTGCCCAAATGCTTGGACTCTTGTAAGTTTACTTTTTCATATTTTGCTTATTTTACTGTAGCTTTGCTTATATACTGCTTATTCCTGTTTTTTTATTGTTTATTACTGTTGTTTGTTGCTATTTGGGCTTATTTAATGCTTAATGTCCTTGTTGAAAGTCCTTTTCCTTTAATTTTTCCCTTTATATGCCTTTAACCTGCATATTTTCTGTTCTGCTTATTTTAGTGCTTATTTTTGTTTGTAATCTGCTCATTTGTGCTTAACATTGCTTGGATATCACTTGTGTTCAAAACTTTCTTGCTTTAATCATTAAAATTCAGTTTAAAAATAGAATTTAAAAACTTAAAGGGGTGTTTGGCATAAGGGGTGAAACTGGGTCAAAAGAGTTTTAAAATATGTTGGGTCACTTGGCATTCTTTAACAAGCTTTCTTAAGTCACTTTAAGCTGTCTTTCAAAAGTTTCAAAGTCTCAAAGTTGTTTTTAAGCATTTTCTAAAAGCTTTTTAAAATTGTTGTGACAGAACCATTTTCAAAGGGTTTATTAGATTGAAAATTTTAAAACAGCTTTTAAGGCTTGTTTATGAGTTGTTTTTAGAGTCCTAATGTAGTAGAGTGTTTGCCTTTTAGCATACCTTTGTTCTGGTCAAATTCTGTCCAAGGTATCAACATTTTTTGTCTAAAAAAGTCTCTTTTTCATTTTCAATTTTGAATTAGTTAAAATTGTTTTTAGCTTCTAAATTTTTTAAGCATAAGCTCATTGTAAGTCAGTCTCCATATGTTTTAATTTATATTTCAAATTGGGGCTTATTTTCTAGCTTATTTTGAGGTCTGCAGTAGCCTAGTTGCTCTTAAGAAAAACCAAAAAAAAGTAGCCACTAAGTGTGAACTGCCCTTTTCTATTAGCTTTTTAATGGCTTATTTAAGTTTCAAATTGATTTTTATTTGCTAATCTAGAAAGCCCTTAGGATAAGCTTTAAGCTCATATGAACCTTATAGCCATAAGGTTCCATTTTGGTGCTTAAAAATAAGCCCAAAAAGTCCCCTTATGGCTGTTTGGTATGCGGTTTTGGCTGTTTAGCTTATTTGCTTATTTTAGAGTATTTGCTTATTCATTGTGCTTATTTATGGTTTGCTTTTGATCATTAGGTTAGATAGATTAAGTTAGTAGCTTATTTGCTAAGTTATAAGCTCTTTTGAGCTTATTTGCTCAAATGACTTAGATTTTAAGTGTTTAAGTGCTTTTTAGAATTCTACTTATTTTGTGGCTTATTTAGTTTAGCTTTTACTTAAACTTGCTTATTAGGTGTAGGATATTGCCTGTCTTAGCTTATTTGCCTGTTAATAGCTTATTTAGTCTTAAATAGCCAATCAGTTTAGCTTAACATAGGCTTAGTGTAAAAGTAGTATTCTGCTACTTTTTCTTTTGCTTATTTCAGGCTTATTTTTAAGTTGTGTACAAACTTCTTTTTTTTAAAGTTGCTTATTTTTGTATGTCCTTTATTTTTTTAAAAAAAAGAAAAAAAAAGTTTTAGCAAAAAGGGAGGCCCAAGGATTCGAACCCTGGACCCCCCCCCCCCTTTACACATACAAGTCTCACACCCAACACACACTAACCATGGTGCCAGTAGGACCATCTGGTCACTACTCCACCTTGGTTATTTTTATACACGTTTTCCCTGTTTTGCTTATCAGCCCTTTAGGGCTTATTTCTGGCTTATTTTTAAGAAGTTTTTCAAAACTCTCATTTTTCCTAGATTCAGCACTCCAAAGTACTTTTTCTTAATTTTTCAGATTTTTCCAAATTCGTTTAGTATTTTTAATTAATAATACCTTTTTTCAAAATTTTCTTTTATCATTTAGCACTTAGGAAAATTAAATTTGCACTCGTATGGTTAATTTTGTAGAATTTGTATTTTTAAAGAACGGGATTTGGGTCCTGTTCTCGTTTTTAGGTTTTCTTTAATCGTTTTTGCATTTTAATTGTAGAATTAGTAATCCAATCCAAAAATCTTAATCCATTCAATTCACGCGATCACAAACGTTCTCGATTTTCAATTCACGCCTCGTTGGGAAACGACCCGGGAGGGTTTGGATTTTCCTTTGGTCAAAAGCGAATCTTTTGAATGCCTCTTGGAATACTTACCGTTGATTTAAATCCTTATATTTATATATTTATTATATATATTTATATAATTAAAGGGTTGAATTTAACTACATCAATTTTTGGCGTCGCTGCCGGGGAGGTGTGTGCGATTTTTGTGAATACGTTTGAAGATTAGTTTTTGAAGACCCTTCCCTCGTGAAGTTATCATTCCTGTTTGTGAATATTTTCTTTTATTTATAAAAATACAAAAATACAAAAATATTTTTCATTTTCTTTTATTAGTATTAGTATAAGACAAAAAATCATCATCAATATAATGCTTTCAACTTAAGCATTATCATAATAAGTTCCCAATCAAAAGATATAAAACTTGCCTTTGTGTCACTTGCGACGTACGGCTCACCTTTATGTTTTTGACATTCCTGTTTGTGAATATTTTCTTTTATTTATAAAAATACAAAAATACAAAAATATTTTTCATTTTCTTTTATTAGTATTAGTATAAGACAAAAAATCAAGAAAAATCAAAAACATAAAAAGTTGTCCTTAATCAAGAAATAAAAATCATCATCAATATAATGCTTTCAACTTAAGCATTATCATAATAAGTTCCCAATCAAAAGATATAAAACTTGCCTTTGTGTCACTTGCGACGTACGGCTCACCTTTAAAAGTTTAACAAACTATAAGAGGGGTTTAAGGAGGGTTGTTCCGAGGAACTACGACCCTAACGGAGAAAGGTTTTTAATATCTTTGCGCTTTCCTACTCCTCCGCTCCTTTGTGCATTTTTCTTTTAAAGAGCTACCGTGAAGCTTGTCGATTATTGGTTTAAGTTATTCGATCTCGTTTTGTCCATTAAAATAAATTGTGAAATAAATTGAAAAACCAAAAATATTTTTCTTTTAATCTTTTTAGTGCATGCGCACTCGCTCTTCTTCTAATCTCGTTGGTGATTCTTCTTCTAATCCAACAACCACAAACCCAAAACGCCGTAACCGTAGACGTTCGAAACAACCTTTCTCTTCTGAAGAATCCCCTATAGCTACGATGGTCGATCAGCGTACTATGGTGGAATTGCTTCGTGCACCCACCGAGGGTTATGCAGAGGCAATCGTGGTTCCACCAATTCTTGCTGAGCATTTCGAGCTTAAGCCTAGTCTCATTAATATGATGACTTCGGACCAATTCTTCGGACTTGAGAAAGACAATCCTCATGACCGCATCCGTTGGTTCAACAAAATAACTTCCATAATCAAATACAAGGATGTGCCTAATTCAGCGATTAAGCTTATGCTTTTTCCATTCTCTCTTGCGGGGGCAGCCCGTCGTTGGCTCGAAAAAGAACCCCCTCGTTCTATTCTCACTTGGGAGGATCTTGTGTCCAAATTCATCAACGAATTCTTTCCTCCCTCAAGAATGACAAATCTCCGAAATGAGATTTCCAACTTTCAACAAAAGTTTGATGAGTCGTTTCATGAGGCATGGGACCATTACAAAGATCTCCTTCGTGCTTGCCATGATTATGGTTTTACCGAATTGCACCAACTTGATACTTTCTACAATGCCTTAAACCCAACTGACCAAGATTCTTTGAATTCTGCCGCCGGTGGCAATCTTTTGGAAAGAAGTACTCAATATGTGTTGACGATTATCAAAAACAAATCCAAGGTCCGCAATTCACGAAACAAATCGATTATTTCTCAAGTGAAATCAAGTGATGTTAATTCTTCTTCTTCCTCTGATTTAGCCAAACTTACTCATGCAGTAAATCAGCAACGAGAAGGCTGTCGACTACCAACCGCCCTGACGGGTTTATTTTTTAATAAAATAAATATTTTGAATGCTATTCTAAAACAATTTCAAGCAACCCCACCTCCAGCTTTCATAAAGGCTGTCGAGGAGATTTATGTTACTTGCGGTGGTGCTCATCCATACTATCAGTGTCTCATCGCCGATGGCAACACTTTCCCGGAATATCAGGATAATATTCAAGGATACGTTGCAGCAGCCGCGGGTAACTACAAAATCAGGTAATTCCGTTAATCTGACCTTCGGGTGTGCTACTTAAACACAACCACTGGGTTATGTTCAAACAAAAACGGGAAAATAATCAAAACCATTTTTAATCCAACATCAAGATAAAACCGAGGAAACAATTTCAATCAAAATCCAACTTATCAAGCTCCAATTCAACAAAATCAAAGTGTTCCTTTAAGTGAGTTGGAGAAAATTAAGAAAATGAATGATGTTAATGTAAAAGCCATGCAAACTCAAATTAACAATGTGAAAAATAAGTTAAGAAATGAAATGCAAACTTCGATTCAAGCTTCAATGTCAAATGAAACCAATGAGCTTAAGAACATGATAGCTAGCTTTTTCCAAATGACACCGCATCTTCACTTCTACTATCGGGTACGGAACTCTCCTTAACAAACAACCAATGCTAACCTGAAGTGAATATGAAATCCTTTACCACTCGAAGAGGTCTTGCTTGTTCTTGATGGATCCTTCCGTTCCTATGCCTCCTCCATTCATTTAACGGACTCCGGAACATGGTGAGTTTACCATTAAGGCCCCACCTGCTCTTATCCAAAAAGCTAAACCTCCTTCTCAAAGAAACTATGTGGTTCACCAAAGGGATCCTCGTCACCCTCATATCCCTTATCCGTCAAGAATGAACTAAGAAAAACAAAAAGAAAAAGATGAAGTCCAAATCTACAAATTTTGGCACATGTTTAAACAACTTCACATCACTATCTATCACTTAGGGGCCGATGCTTTGAAATCTAATACCAGAAATAGCAAAAAATGCATAAGTCTCTTCTTTCCAATAAAGAAAAACTTATAGAATTGGCAAATACACCCCTTAATGAAAATTGCTCAGCGGTCATCCTAAAGAAGTTACCTGAAAAACAACGAAGAAAAAACCCTGGGAATATTTCTCATTCCGTGGTGGTTTTACTGTGCCTCAAAAAAAGCAAAGCCCTAACCGATCCTAGGTCTAGCGTAGAACTTGATGCCACTACATCTCGGTGTGGAAAAAGTTAGGTTATACCGAGCTTTATTTTTCACCCAAATGAGGACCCTGAACTTGCCTAATTGTGAATTTGTACACCGATCGGAATTGCAAAGAGGTGTCTTTGTTCCGGTGGAAAGTTCACATTCCCTGTTGATTTTTTCATTGTTGATTATGAGAGTGATCCGCAAGTCTCCGTCATCTAGGGTAGACCTTTCTTACAGACCGCTCGTGCTTTGATTGATGTTCACAGAGAAGAACTGATCCTCCGTGATGGTAATGAAAGATTAACCTTGAATATGAGACATGACACTTCAAGCTATTCAACCCAACCTCATCAAGAATCAATCAACATGATGAGTCTAAATGCTTCACATGAGGAAATTCTTAAAGATTTGTTTGCAACAAATCATCTAAGTGGCAATCCCACTTCTTCTCCTCACTTCTCATACCAGACTTAAAACTTCACCAAAAGTTAACGATGATAATCTTTGATCCCAAAGGAGACATAAATGAGAACTACTTGCTAAATCTTGATAAAACCAAAGATCTCCCTCCATATCATGATAATCCATTGAGTGGCAATCCTAACACTGATTTTTTGGAACCCGTGACCAAGTCTTCCTTCCCTTCACTTCTTATCCCTGACACTTACTTCCCATCATACCGACTTAACTTCACCAAAAGTTAATGATGATATCTTTGATCCAGAGGGAGACATTATTGAGAACTTGCTAAATCTTGATAAAACCAAAGATCTCCCTCCATATCATGATAATCCTTTAAGTGGCAGTACCACTTCTTCTTCACCTAGTCTCCCGATTTCTGAGACTAGCGACTATTTTCTTGAGGAGTTCGCCGATGAACTCGCTCATTTTGCATTTCCACCAGGAATTGATTACCTTCCCTTTGATATCAAATCCGATCTTAGAGAGATAGAATATTTGCTTAACCATGATCCTATCAAGGAAATGGATTCTATTCTCGAAGATTCGGTTGATAAAAATTCTCCTGATGACAATCTTGTTGATACCATTTCTGAGATGTTCACCGATGAACATGCTCTTGATTACTCATCCCCACCATTATGGGATGATTATGATGATGAACTTTTTGATCTTGAGACCGTTAATGATAATACTTATGATGATCCTTTTGACTCCAAGGAAGAGAAAATCAAAGATTCTAAAATCTTGATTGATGAACTTGATCCACCTGGATCAAGTGATTTCCTTCCTTTTCCCGAGTGTGACTCAGTTTTCTATGAGGATTTTTCCAAGGTTGATGCTTTGCCTTCGACCAACAACGAGGACAAGGTATTTAATCCGGGTATACTCATTCATGAAAACCTTTATGAAGTCACCAATCTTGCAACAATGGAAAAGAATGTAAAGAAGACCACTAATGCTTCTTTAATTCTTGAGGATTTTAATCCTCCTCTTTATGAACTTCCTTTCCACAAAGAAGTTCTCAGGCTCGGAGCTTTACTCTCGTTTTCATCCGAAAATGAGGAAAAAGTTTTCAACCCCGGGATTCTAACTTCTAAAGGAATTCATACCTCTCTTCTCCCGGAACTATCTTATCGGGGCCTTAAAGCTTTCAAAGTTGGATATTTTTCTTTGCTCTTATGGAGAGGACATCCGTGTTTTGGATGTTCCGTGTCTCCATTTCTATCCCCCTTGACAAGCTCAAGTATGGGGGGATCGGGTCAAGCTAAGTGACCTAAAACAAGCGCTTCATGGGTGGCAACCCATGCTTATCCTAGTATAATCGTAGTAGTAGTATGGTAGTTATGTAGTAATGAATAAGTGTTTTGTTGTTATGTGAGAGGCTCGCCTCTTCTATTTTTCGTGTTTTGTGTTTTGTGATATATGTCCAGGATTTCCTGGATTTTGAAGCCTCTCGTGCTCGCAGTTTTTATCCTTCATTCACTCGAGCTTCAAATCCTCAGCTTCATTTTAGGTAATCCAATATTCAAATCTTATCGACTAACGTTTATCTTTAAGTATACTTAATAAACGGCTTAGGATTTGTGTAGAGACCCTTCTTAAAACATTGAGGACAATGTTTAATTCTAGTATGGGGGGGGGGATCTATCAATTTGATTGTGCCTACAGTTGTTGTTTTCGTGTAATCCAGTTTTTACCACCAAAATTTCAAAAAAATGAAAAAATTTAAAAATTTTCAAAAATAAAATAAATGTTTTGTCACAATTTTAACTTTCCTGCTGTGTAAAATAAGAATAAATTTTGACTCGATCAAGCATATTGAGCTCTAGCTTGTTCCTTAACTTTTAGACTAAGCGTTCGCAGATCTTTGCGAAGAACAAAAAATGATAGAGTTAATTATGAGTTGGATGCTAAAACAAGGATTATTTGGAAATCTTACAAGCTCATGTGTGTAATTTGTGGCCTTTTCTCCCATGAGCTCCTAACTAGACTAATAATGCGTGCTATTTTTGAAAATTAAACTTAAATCGACAATTTTTGAGATGTGGCCAATAATATTTTTAGTCTTAGTTTAAATTTATACTTAAATTTTCTAAAACAAAATTTTCTCTATATATCGTGGTAATAAAAAGTGCAAAAATAAACCAAAAAAATTGAAAAAAAATGAAAAAAAAGAAAAACGAAAAGAAAAAAGAATGATGAATAATAATTATAAACTGTGGGCTAATAAAAGTTTGCCGCATCTTGCCTGCTCACAACCGATGTTGTAGCCTTCTAAAAAAGGCCCATAGTAAGAATAATAATCCGAGACCGATAAAGGTTTGTTGCATCTTGCCGGCTCACAACCGATGTTGTAGCCTTCCAAAAGGTCGAGGATTTACATTGTATCATGGTTATATTAATGCTAAGTGTGAAATAATGTGATTTAATAAATATAGGGAAAATCTCTTTTTCTTAAATTTAAATATGCTTTTGAACTAAGACTATTTCATTTTAAGTTGTGGTTTTTCTAAATAAGATATGTATATACGGGAAACCTAAGAGTTTTTGAAACCAAAGGTCCGAAGTCCCGATACTAGTCTCTGTGGGGTGTCAAAAGCCTGGTCACTTAGCCGCAAGGTTGGGATGTGCCGAGACGAAATTCGCTACATGGGATGATCTCGCCTTCAAACTCATTATTCTCGGGTGGAACGTGAAGCATATAATTTTTCAAAACGTTGATCCATGGTTGAAATTCGAAATGGCACATTCACCTAATATATAATAATTGTCAGGAGTGAAAAGTTCACAAGTTGCAAATATGAGTAGTGTTAGCATCTTAACTTATATTTAACGGTGATTTCGTTTTAAGCTTGGTTTGGAATAAGTGAAAAGTCGGGAACGATGAATTTATCCTTTTTGGGGCATTTTAGGATTGAAATGCGTCTTGTTCTATGATCCCTAAAAGTTATAAAATAACGAAAGTCAAATATGTTAGTTAGTTGCTTAAAAAGAAAAGTACAAAAAAATGAGAAAAAGGAAAAATACAAAAATATGTGTAGGAATAAGTGTATATTTAAAAATGGTCAAAACGGGGCTTTTCAAAGCTATTGATTCTTTATTTCCCCTTGACGAACACTTAGCTACTTTTCGAGGTTATTAGTCGAGGGGGATTGAGGGTCTTAGTTTTATAAGTGCTTACTTGTAGCATTGCGTGAGGACACGACAATAATTTAGTATGGGGGATTTTGGTATGTGCTTAATTACACATACCATTTTCTATTTAAACCGGACTTAAATGACTAAAAACGTACCAAAAATACATTGTATGTGTATGTTTTCATTCATATTGTGCAGGAAACGGATATCTGACAAAAGGACGAAAAACGAAGCTAAAAATGACAAAACCGAGCTGAAAAAGACAAAGTCAAATCAAAGTCAAAGTCAAACCCCGACAAAGTCAAGGGTCAAAGTCAAAGCCGAAACTGAAGAAATGTTAAATGGGCCCACCCGTACCCATCTAATGGGCCGGGTCAACCCATTTAAACATTATGAAGACCAAAAGGCCAAATTCCCTTTCTATCTGTTACACGGCCCAAAGCAATATACATTGGCCCATTACCCTTAACCATAAACACTTAACAGCCCAGTAACCAAATGCTGTTAGTGTCGTTAGTCCCAAAAAGGATTGTGGACGTAATATGACAATACAACCTCAAGGACTATTTCTACCAAGTCCTTAAAATCTTTACACTACAAAGGACTAAAGTTGTAATACACTTATATAAGTTGAGGGACTTAAGATGTCAAAACCCCAAAATCATACCTTGTATATCTTTAACTCAAATTTCCAGCCAAAACCCTGTTCACCCTCCCCTGTCACTTTCTCACCCTCATTCACTGTTCCCCTCACTCCAAACCCATCACCATCCCAAACCCCACATTCACATGGGTATTTGCCATGTTGGCAATCCCATAAAACCTCATTGGTTGAAGGTAAACTACAAGAAATCAAGGGCTATGGTTGTAGGGATTGGAATGCAAGAAAGATTGATGGCCAAGCTTTGGGCTTTTACCTCACACAAGAAACACACATGCTTGAAGCACTCTCAGAAGAAACACAAGAAGGAGCTCAAGACCTTAGGACTCTAAGTATAAAAATAGGACTAGAATAGCATTTAGTCTTTTGTAAAATTTGTTAAGTCCATTCTTTGTATTAACAATTTGTACCAATTTTAATACTGCACTTTACTTTTATTGCCATTTAAATATCTGTCTTTTAAATACTTGCACTGTACCTTTTCTTAAGTTAATGAAATTTAATGTTTTTCTTTAATTATTGTCATTTAAGCTTACTTGTCATTTAAATACTGTTTATAAGCCTTTGTATAAGCTTTTGAGTCATTCAAAACTTATTTGAAAGCTTGTTTTCTTTTCTGTCAAAAAATCAAAAAATCACAAAAAAGGGAAACTGTCAAAGCAAAAGGAGCAAGGTATATCTTGGATGGCCTTGGGTTAGAGCTTCTTGGGAAGCATATAGGGTTGGTTATAAGCTGTTTGAGAGCTTATTGTCTTGCCCAAAAGCTTGGACTCTTGTAAGTTCACTTTTTCATATTTTGCTTATTTTACTGTAGCTTTGCTTATTTACTGCTTATTCCTGTTTTTTTATTGCTTATTACTGTTGTTTGTTGCTATTTGTGCTTATTTAATGCTTATATGTCTTTTGTGAAAGTCTTTCTTTAATTCTGCCTTTATTTGCCTTTAACTGCTTATTTCTTGTCTGCTTATTTCAGTGCTTATTTTTGTTTGTAATCTGCTCATTTGTGCTTAACATTGCTTGGTTATCACTTGTGTTCAAAACTTTTTGCTTTAATCATTAAAATTCAGTTTAAAAACAGAATTTAAAAACTTAAAGGGGTGTTTGGCATAAGGGGTGAAAGTGGGTCAAAAGAGTTTAAAAATCTGTTGGGTCACTTGGCATTCTTTAACAAGCTTTCTTAAGTCACTTTAAGCTGTCTTTCAAAAGTTTCAAAGTCTCAAAGTTGTTTTTAAGCATTTTCTAAAAGCTTTTTAAAATTGTTGTGACAGAACCATTTTCAAAGGGTTTATTAGATTGAAAAATTTAAAACAGCTTTTAAGGCTTGTTTATGAGTTGTTTTTAGAGTCCTAATGCAGTAGAGTGTTTGCCTTTTAGCATACCTTTGTTCTGGTCAAATTCTGTCAAGGTATCAAGCATTTTTTTGTCTAAAAAGTCTCTTTTTCATTTTCAATTTTGAATTAGTTAAAATTGTTTTTAGCTTCTAAATTTTTTAAGCATAAGCTCATTGTAAGTCAGTCTCCATATGTTTTAATTTATATTTCAAATTGGAGCTTATTTTCTAGCTTATTTTGAGGTCTGCAGTAGCCTAGTTGCTCTTTAAGAAAAACCAAAAAAAAGTAGCCACTAAGTGTGAACTGCCCTTTTCTATTAGCTTTTTAATGGCTTATTTAAGTTTCAAATTGATTTTTCTTTGCTAATCTAGAAAGCCCTTAGGATAAGCTTTAAGCTCATATGAACCTTATAGCCATAAGGTTCCATTTTGGTGCTTAAAAATAAGCCCAAAAAGTCCCCTTGTGGCTGTTTGGTATGCGGTTTTGGCTGTTTAGCTTATTTGCTTATTTTAGAGTATTTGCTTATTCATTGTGCTTATTTATGGTTTGCTTTTGATCATTAGGTTAGATAGATTAAGTTAGTAGCTTATTTGCTAAGTTATAAGCTCTTTTGAGCTTATTTGCTCAAATGACTTAGATTTTAAGTGTTTAAGTGCTTTTTAGAATTCTACTTATTTTGTGGCTTATTTAGTTTAGGTTTTGCTTAGACTTGCTTATTAGGTGTAGGATAGTGCCTGTCTTAGCTTATTTGCCTGTTAATAGCTTATTTAGTCTTAAATAGCCAATCAGTTTAGCTTAACATAGGCTTAGTGTAAAAGTAGTATTCTGCCACTTTTTCTTTTGCTTATTTCAGGCTTATTTTTAAGTTGTGTACAAACTTCCTTTTTTTAAAGTTGCTTATTTTTGTATGTTCTTTAAGTTTTAAAAAAAAAGAAAAAAAAGTTTTAGCAAAAAGGGAGGCCCAAGGATTCGAACCCTGGACCCCCCTTCACACATACAAGTCTCACACCCAACACACACTAACCACGGTGCCAGTAGGACCATCTGGTCACTACTCCACCTTGGTTATTTTTATACACGTTTTCCCTGTTTTGCTTATCAGCCCTTTAGGGATTATTTCTGGCTTATTTTTAAGCAGTTTTTCAAAACTCTCAATTTTCCTAGATTCAGCACACTCCAAAGTACTTTTCCTTAATTTTTCAGATTTTTCCAAATTCGTTTAGTATTTTTAATTAATTTATCTTTCTAAAACAGTTTTTAAATCATAATAAATTATTAAAAAGTCAAAAAAATATAATTCTTTTTTTCAAAATTTTCTTTTATCATTTAGCACTTAGGAAAATTAAATTTGCACTCGTAGGGTTAATTTTGTAGAATTTGTATTTTTAAAGAACGGGATTTGAGTCCCGTTCTCGTTTTTAGGTTTAAATCATTTTTAGCTTTCGTTTTTAGGTTTTCTTTAATCGTTTTTGCATTTTAATTGTAGAATTAGTAATCCAATCCAAAAATCTTTATCCATTCAATTCACGCGATCACGAACGTAACCGATTTTCAATTCACACCTCGTTGGGAGAACGACCCGGGAGATTTTTGAATTTACTTTGGATAAAAGTAATTCGTGAAATCTTTTGGAATTATTACTTATTATTGATTAATCCTTATTGATATTATATTTATATTTATTATATATTTATATATACCAAAAAGGCCTAATATCATTTTGGCGCCGTTGCCGGGGAGGAGTGATACGATTATCGTGTTTCGTTTGAAGATTAGTTTTTGAAGACCCTTCCCTCGTGAAGTTCTCATTCCCGTTTGTGAATATTTTCCTTTATTTATAATGTTTTGTAATAACAAGGGGACCAAAATTGCAAAAGTGAAAAGTTTGGATATTTTAAAGGGAAATAAGAAGTTTAGATCCCCAAACACAAGGGCCAAAGCTGTCATTTTCAAACTTGTTTTTACACTACAAAGTTTGGGAATGAAACGCAGGGACCATTTCTGCTATTACTCCAAACATTTAAACACACACGCGGGTTTAAAACTTCCTCTAACCGTTTCTCAACAGAATTTCCCGCCAAATTTCCCCACAAACCCAATCACCCAAAAATCCTTCCCCCGCTCCTCTACAGCACTCAACCTCGTATTAAAATCACCTCCACGTCAATTCACCCACGTGGCAATAGCTGATTGGTCTAAACACCTCATCAACACAATCAAACGGCTACAAAAGAGTTTTAAATGATCAAGGGCTGAGATTCAATGGAAGATTCGAGAAATCCTTGCTTCTCTTCTTCAATTCTCTATAAATAGGACATCTAGGGTTCATTTTATTAGTTAGTGTGTGAGTTTTATTTTTAGTTTGTAATTTTCCTCATTTTTAAGCATTTTCTTTCAAGTTTTCTAAATTTAGTTTTAAATACTTGTACCTTTGTTATTTCAACTTGTACGTAATCAATTTGAGTAATAAAATTCAGTTCTTAAGTTTATTTGTTCTTTGA
>BQNB010092505.1:16588-26601 GCA_026074375.1 Tanacetum coccineum | reverse complement strand
TATTGTTCATACAAGATGATATTGCTATCACTTGTATTGTCAATATCTGGATTGAGATTGAAAGCTAGTTGTTCAGAATAAGACTCCTCTTAAACACACATATCAGATACAACATTATTTTGATAATTGTCATAATTGGGTACCTTGGAGATGACATCTGAATCATAACTAGAGAGGTTAGCCATTAGAATTGCTTGTGCCCCTGGTGCTTCATCACAGTCTGGGTCGAAAGCATCAAGATCATCATTCTGGAAAGCGGCATTAATTAGCATTGTTGTCTGAGTGTCTTGGCCAACTGGAAGTCCTTTCCTGGTTTGCTAAAACATCCAATACTTGACCAGAGTCATGTGCTTTACCCAACATTAACTTTTCCTTGAAGCATGCTGAGTTCCTTGGCCTCTTTGGCTGAGTGCATTGTCTAGCCATATGCCCTTTTCCCTAACAATTATAACACTTGACAACCCTTGCTTGACTTGTTGTATTATTTCCCCCATTTCTATTTACCCCTGAAGCTGTAGCATTGCTCTTTGAACTATTACCAGCATAACCCTGACTTTGTCTTCCTTGAACTTGTTGAACTATAACTCTGCCATCCTAAACGATAGCTTGATTTCTTGGGTTGGAAGATGATCTGAGTTGATTTGTTGGTAGTAGGAAAACGTGAAGCAATTGTTGTACTTAGAAATGCCATTGCTTTGTTCAAGCTAGCAATTAGATCATCTCCAGGTAAAAATGATAGAACAGCAAGTCTAAAGTCTAATTGAGAAAACTCTGCTTGTGGTTGTTATAAAATTAATAAGGCTTGACAGGCATGTTGAGGAACTGATGATGGTAAGTGACTGATTGGGGCCTGGTACTGTTGTTGATGATGAGGTGCTTGATAAGACTGTGATTGTGTTGAAGAATTGTAAGTTTGTGGAGAAGTTAATGACAACAGTTGTTGATACTGAGAAGTGTTATATTAAGAGTTATTGTTGGGATAAAAAGAGATGTGATGATGATTAGCAACCAATGCAAGTGGATCCGGATACCGTTCTTGCATCAAGCGTACATCATTTGCATGTCCCTCGTGTTGGCTGAGATATGCATACAGATGATCATAATTGGTAGTATACATACTCTTTACTAACATGACATCAGTCACGAACTTGCTCTACTCGGGTTGAAGACCATTCAGGAATCTGGTGTTAACTTGGACTTGCTGCATTGTCATTCCAATGATGTGTATGTCATTCATTAGTTGAGCAAACCGTATGTAATAGTCATGAATTGTTTCACCCTTTATGGACGCAAACTTATCAAACTCATTGTATAGCTTACACTCTCGTTCTTGGTATGACAATTCAGTGCCTTGCATGAGTAACTTTACCTGATCCTAAATTTATTTAGCCACGTGATTATGGTTAACAAGAGCATAGATATCTGGTGAAAGACCTTGAAGAACAATATTCATAGCACGAAGATCACAATCATCTTGAAGTCTTTCTTTGTCCGAGGTTCTTCATAAGTCTTAAGTCTTGTAACACCATCTACTTCGATAGTAGGATAAACAAGTGGTCCATTTAGGATGGAGTTAAGCATCATTCGACCATGTTCCTTACCTTTTATGTAGAGCAACATACGACTCGCCCAAGAAGTATACATTGACTTTTCCAACATTGGAGGACGGTTATCAGCACCTGCTACTATCATATGCTCTGCTAACGTAGTAACTTTGAATTACTTGAAATGTGAAATTAAAATGATTAGATCGATTCAGTGATTAATGAGAATTGTGTTGAAGTGTTGTTGTTATAAGTGATTAAGTCCTTTTTATTTCACGGGATTTTACTAATCTTAATTTAAACCGAGAAAATGAGTGAGTATTTCACGGGATTTTACTAAACCAAGACAAACCGTTGAAAATAACTTTTTCTTGAAAATTACGTATTCCTCAGAAAATAACTTTGTGCTTATTCTGCATAAATGAGTTATACTTATTCCACAGAAACAATAGATGCTTATTCCGCAGAAAGGACTGATGCTTATTCCGCCGAAATGAGTTATACTGATTTCGCAGAAGGAACCTTAGAACATATTCCGTAGGATTACGAGAATTTTTCGAGAGTTTTGTTTCCTGTAAATGACATAAACCGCAGAAAGAACACCTGTAAAAATACTTATTCCGCGGTGACATAAACCGCAGATTGAACTCGTGTATAAATTGCTTATTTCGCAGCGACATAAACCGCATAAACAACCTTTGACATATTCTGCAGAAACAAGAAATTTTTAGCAGAGTTTTGTTTCATAGAAATTACATAAACCGCAGAAAGAAACCACCTGTAAACTTATTCTGCGGAAATATGACAAAACATATTCCGCATAAATAATAAAATACTTATTCCGCAGTGGCTAATGCTTATTCTACAGAACTCAGGCAAATTCCGCAGTGTTCATACCTATTCCGCAGTATTCAAACTTTTTCGGAAAACCAACTTTTAAATCACTTAAAAACCACACTTTTTAACGTTTTTGATCAAAACCTTTGTACAACTAACTATATCTAGGCTAGTACTATCATAAAAACATAATCTTGAAGGTTTTAAACTACAAAAATTTGTTTTTATAAAAAGGACGTACGAACCTAACAAAAAACTTTATAAAACCATATGTTTTGATCTTAAAAGGCACACAACCTCACACAATCACCCCATGGCGATTGATACAAATTGATGATATCACAAATCAAGTATTACTATAAGAATCTAAGGAAAAACCTAGAGTGAGAAAGAGAGGTGGATGATCACTTGGAGAGAGAGAAAGTAAAATGTATTAGCTTGTGTAACAAATGACCAACACCCTCTCCATGGGATGAAGAGGGCTTATATACTCTATACATATGACGCCTAGCACATGGACTCCACATGGGCTTGGCCCGGTTAGCTTAACATTTAACCGAACGATTAACTACGAGCTACGAGATACTATTTTGGGTAGTAACATTTAACCAAACGATTAACTACGAGCTTGGCCCGGTTAGCTTAACATGGACTCCACATGGGCTTGGCCCGGTTAGCCTAAAACACTTTACCTACTACATTCACGTGACAAAAAATGGTCGTTTTTATGGGGGGTTTTTGGTATTTTTTGTTTTTTTATTACTTTTAACTTGTCAAATTTTATATTTTATGTTTCATATTTTTTCGGAAATTTTACCCACTTTGTTATTATGACAAGACAGTTTTTTATGGTTTTCTCCTCCATATTTATTGTGTTTTACTGCTTATGACTTGTCAAACTTTTTAATTTTATTTTCGTATTTTCTGTTTTGCTTTTATAATATAAATAAAATTATAAAAATAAAAAATATAAAAAAATAAAAATGATAAGGAATGTGTTAGAATAAATTTAAAAGGATACCAACGCAACCCATCCCATATTTTTATTTCAAGAATTTTAGCTTTAATTAGCAACGCCATCATAAAGACTCTTAGGTTGCGTTTAGTTGAAGAACATTTGTTATCATTTTCTATTTCCTGTTTTGTAGAAAAAAGGATGGGGTTTTCATCTTCACAAAACAATTGAAAATATAAAAAACGCGTTTAGTTAGAGAAACATGTGTTTGTGTTTTCCATTTTGCAAAACTAGAAAACATGTTCAAGTGTTGTTGTTTTCTATCTCAATAATCTATATTTACTTTTGTAATATTATAAAGACATATTCGAAACACAAAAACAAATATTATAAACTAATCAAATAAATTATAAAACAACTAAAAAGTCAAATACGAGAAAGCAACGAATTAAAAAAGTAAACATTAACATCAATCAACATGAAAAAAATCTTCAAACCATTACGATTCAACATAAAAACAATAATTTCGTCTCTAAACACACCCACGCATGACGATATCTATTTTAACATCACCCTAGAGCACCTCGCGCAGTACGACGACTCGTATATTTTTCCATTTTTACGTTTTCATCCGTTGTTTACGACTTCGTCTGGTTTTTTACGTTTTTTAACATTTTCGTCCTTTTTTTGCTTTTTCGTATGTTTTTTACAATTTCGTCTGGTTATTTACGTTTTCGTATGTTTTTTATGAAAACGTAAAAAAATGACAAAATCGTAAAAAACAAAATAACTTTAAAAAACCAAACGAAATCGTAAAAAATAGACGAAAAAGCAAAAATTGTACAAGTGATGCAGTTTTACCTTTTTGAGTTTTGATCCACCCTTACGACATAAGAGTAGTTCAACCACGATGGACCCCTTATCGATGGTCACGTGAATCTTGAATCAATAAACGGTCTAGATACTACAACAATTCTCGATCATGATCACTATTAAAGATGCACTTGTATCATTGTCAATTGATTTCAAGATAATAACCTAAAAACAACCGATATTATTATATTCGTTTTCAACCCTTCTACACGTGAAAATCGACAAAAAAAAATTGTATATACAAAACTCAGACACTTTTTCAAATTATAAAAGCGCACATTTTACAAGTTAAAAAAAATCTATATACAAATACAATAGCTAAATATACAGACTCAATTTGTACTTTCAGAATTCCAAAGTGCAAAATAAATGCTCCACAGTACTAGTTTCATTCCATAAGAATATAAGTTGATGACTATATTTGTGTAAAGCCTCATAAGAAGTGACAAAATGGGTAGAGGAAGAGTAGAATTGAAGAGAATTGAGAACAAAATCAATAGGCAAGTCACTTTTGCTAAACGTCGAAGCGGTCTCTTGAAGAAAGCTTACGAGCTCTCAGTTCTCTGCGACGCAGAAGTCGCTTTGATCATCTTCTCTAACCGCGGCAAACTCCATGAGTTTTGTAGCAGCTCAAGGTATAGTATATATGCATTTATATGTTTATATAAATACATAAAACTATACCAAATTTCAATAAATATACATTATTATTAGATCTGATAAAGCAAAAAGTAACATATGTGATTCAGTTATTTGATTTGTTGATGTATTTTGATATTCGTGATTTTGTTAACCTTTTCTAGCTTTTATCTAACATCGATTTTAATATAAATTGTACAAACCTTTCAGAAGGAATTTGTTATGAGTTATCAACATGAGTGTTCATGAGAGTATATACCTTCTCTCTCATCCTTTCTCTATGTTTCCTTTTGTTTTCACTTAATTTGTACTACATTAATTTTCTCCTGTTTTAGTTCTTCTAACCTAAGTCTTTAACTTCATTAATCAGTCATACAATACTTTATAAGATCTACTAATTACTATGTTTATTGGTTAGGAGATTTTCACAGTTAAGATATTTTACCAGTTCTAGGGTTTTGCATTACAATCAATTGTTTTTCTTTTTCTGTCTATTGAAGTTGTTTGATGGTCTTCTTTTAATAATCTTAAGAGTTCCTAGAAGGTTTTATACAGTTTATGATTTTTGTTCCGCTGACCTAGCAGCAGGACCCCAGCAAAGGGCTCTGCCCCTTGACCCCTGCATTTTTGTTATGGTCGAAAATATATTAGCTCAACGAGTATGCACTACACACTTTCCTAACTCGTATCCGAGCCGAATATGAAATCTCATTAGTCTCTAGTAAATCGTCATTACATAAATGGCCGTTGATGACACTAAAATCAGTAACAACTTTTTGATTAGCAAACGATCGAGTTTATAGCCCTCTTTGTACTAGTATTTATCTACTACTAAAACTATACTTACAAGTTACAACATTGGTATGAATATTATTTACTTTGGCACGTATTCTATTTGCTGCATGCATGTGCTATTTATTTCTCAATGAAAGTTTATCCGACATAGGGATCAAAAAAGCTTTTTCCCATTTCCTTTTTAACTAATTGTACGCGTATCATCAATTTTTATTTTTATAAGAGGTTTAGGTGTAGTAACGCCGGCAACGGCGTTGGCCGGCGTTACTACTCCGCTCAGCGGCGTTGCCCAACGGCGTTGGGTCTGGCGTTGGCCGGCCCACGCATGTTGGGGTGGATTAAAAAAAAAATTCATTTACCCCTCCTCTCTCCAAACGGCTATATACTAGTTTTAATTTCTCTCTTATTTTTAAAAAGTTACCAAACACCCCCTATCGACTAGTTTTATTAAAAAAAAATTAAAAAATTTTACAAAACAACCCCTAACGGCTAAATTTTTAAAAAAAATATTTCATTTTACCCCCCTCACACAACTCATTATAAATACTTCAATACCTCTATATTATTTTCTCACAAAAAAAACATACATTTACAACAAAAAACACTACAAACTCTTTCACAATAAATCAAAATCGAATCGTTTTTGAAATCGATGAGGAAACCGACGCATTCTATTTACAAAAAGTTGTCGAGTATCACGAATGACTAATACAACAAGAAGCTCAACCACGATTGACCCGTACACCGATCTTCCGTGACCGTGAAAATGCCGAAAGACATCTACGTGGTGATTATTTTGATGATCATTGTAAGTATCCGTTATACTATTTTTGGAGAAGATTTCGTATGAGCCGTAAACTTTTTTCTAAAAATTTTCAATGGCATTTCAAGTTATACGGCCGATCCTCTCCCACAACATTTTCATTTCTTCAAATCTCGACTCGATTGTATAGGTCAAATGAGTATTAGTGCTCTTATAAAGTGCACAGCTGCCATACGCCAAATGACATACGGCAGCACACCAGGCGCGTTTGATGAATATTTGCAAATGAGTGAGCATACTGCACGAGATGCTCTATTTTTCTTTAATATGTGCATCATAGAATTGTATATGCCGAAGTATTTAAGAAAGCCAACACTTGAAGACGTTGTAAAAATACAACAAAAGCATAACAATGTTCATGGTTTTCCGGGAATGCTTGGAAGTATTGATTGTATGCACTGGGAATGGAAAAATTGTCCAGTGTCATGGCAAGGTCAATACGGTAGGGGTGATAAAAAATACCCTACTATAATGCTTGAAGCTGTAGCTTCGCAAGATCTGTGGATTTGGCATGCGTTTTATGGGATGGCGGGTGCGAATAACGATATTAATGTTTTAGATAATTCTCCGTTATTCGACGACCTATTAGATGACTTAGCCCCTGTGGTTCCGTATGTGGTAAACGGAGTTCAGTATCGTAATGGGTATTACTTGGCTGATGGAATTTACCCGGAGTGGGCAAGTTTCGTCAAATCATTCACGGTTGCAACTGATCCGAAGCATACGTACTTTAAACAGCGTCAAGAAAGTGCACGGAAAGATGTCGAACGTGCTTTCGGTGTTCTCCAAGGACGTTGGGGACTTATTCAACAACCGGCCCGTGCATACGAAGTCAACACATTACGTAGAATCATGTATGCTGGTATCATAATGCATAACATGATTTTAGAAGATCAAAATATGTCGGTTGTTGACTGAAAACATGTGTATTCTAATCCTGCAAGGTCACTGCAAACAGTGTGGATCGATCGATGTCAAACCCAACGTCGTAAAGCAAAAGAATTAAGAGACAAAGATACGCATATTAGTCTCCAACAAAACCTTATGAACCATATTTGGCGCGAAGTTGAAGAAGCATCGGAAGAAGATTAGTCGCCGGGGCGTATTTTTTTATTTTTTTTTAATTTCGGTATTTTTTTTTAATGTGTGTTTTTTTTAGTATTGTAATGTGTATTTGAATTTTATGAATGAAATGGTTAGTTTGTTAAAAGAATGAAATAATTGTTTAGGGGGTTTTATGAAAATAAAGAGGTGAGTGGTGTTATTTGGTGTTATGATTAAAGGAGTGGTGTTGATGTTGGTGTTATGCTGATGTGGCGCTGACGTGGCAGCAAAAACTTGGTGTTGCCAAGTTATGATACCTGATGCTCTAAAAAACCATCCCGGGTCGTGTCCCGTCGAGGCGTGAATTTGAAAATCGAGTTTTGGTTTGATAATTGATGTTTGAAGAGATCATACTTTTCAAAAAAAAATGTTTAAGGCATTAAATAGCCACATACTTTTTCAAATGTCCCGATATGGTACGTGTACCCACAGAAGTACTTATGGAATACCTCAACTTTTACTTTCGTGCTAATATGGTTGCATTTTTACCGACTACCGGCTAGATCGGCTAAATTTGTAAAAAAAATCTGACGTGGCATTTTTTTTCTTTTGAGTTAATTTTCCTTTGAGTTAATATGTCAACGTTAGTCCACTTAGCGAACGGATGTTTTAAACGTTAGTCCTCTATACTAACGACCGTTTTTAATTAACTAAAATTTTATTTTTTTTATATTTATTTTCTAATTATTTTAAAAAATTATACAAGTTTTTATACACGTTTTTATACACGTTTTTAATACAGGTTTTTATACACGTTTTTTATACACACATTATAATACATGTTTTTATATACTTTTTATTATACGTTTTATGTCCAAGTTTTTATATACGTTTTTATACATGTATATTAGCCGCAAACATCACAACTTAATTTCTAGCCTAAATCCCTTCTACCGATTGATAACAACACTCAAACAACTTCAAGACTACCTATTCCTTCCATCGATTGTTGCAATAACACTAAGAACCACTTTTAACACATAAAATCATATATTTAACCTAAAAGTACAATAATATTAAGAATAAGTTCAAAACATAAACAAGTTATACATCCCTTTTATTTTTGTTTGTTTCTTTGTAAAAATCCTTTACGCAAACTTAAGTGATGATTTTTAAAGAGATTCAAGATGTATGCTTAGATGATATATGAAATATGTAGGAAAAGAAAAGATAAAGTTTTCTTACAATAATGAAGAATAAAGATGTATAGTAATCTGAAATGATCTTGTATCTAACCCGAATATGACCGCAAATGAACCACTAGAATCAAAGTAATATTGATAGTTCCTAAGGCGAGTAAGAGTGAAGGGAAAAACTCGGAGCATAACTGCGTCTTTAGAGACTTCGGGAATATTGAATAAGCCAACGATGCTAAGGACCCGATCAATGTGATCGTGAGCATTCTCGTTCTTGTTCCCGGAGAAAGTGTCTTCCCTCAATTTGCGCATGAATTGACTCTTGATTTTGAAATTGACATTGCCTCCGATTTCGGGTTTAACCACGCCCGGTGCCTGGTTTTCTCGTGATAATGCTAGGTATTGTTCCATGGTGAGAGTATCGACGTCTACTCCAGCCATGGTTCCTGCAGATATAGAGTTTAGAAAAAGAAGAGAAATAATGAAATATTTAATTGATTCTAATTTTTAGCTCCCCGGCAACGGCGCCAAAAACTTGATGCGTATTTTATTTTAAAATATATTTTTACCAAATTTTAAATTTATTCAACTCGATCTACATGACAACGCACTAACAGGCAGAGAACCTGATCGTGGGGAGTATAGAATGGTAAATTCGAGGTCGTCCCAAGAGCTAAGTTGTAATTAGTTTTTAATTTGAAATGTCACGTTTAGAAAATAGTTTTTGAATTGTTTTGAAATAAATAACAATAAAATTAAATACTGAAATAAAAAGAGTTGGAGATATTATGAGAGAAAACGTGCTAACCTAATTACTTCATTACCACTGTCATGAAAACATTTTCCTGTGCAATGTTAAACTATGGTTTCATTAGTGGTTTCTAAGGTCGATAGACTTGAATGGGCATATATAGTTTATCTTATACTTCCCGCAATTCCTACTCAGTCCAAATCGTATAGGAGGTAGGATATCTAGGTTGCAGTGATTAATCCCAAGTATTCCCAAAACTATCTAATAACCTATACAGATTATTAACTCCCTCTGAAAGACTTCCTGTGCTTTTTAAGTATATTGAGTGATAAGTGCCAAGACCGGTTAGTTCCTACACTAGGGGTCGGAGTCATAGATCCTCCCTAGTACCTGATGGATCCCATATTGACTAGATAATCTAATAATGGGGCAAGCAAGGTCCAGACCACCCGTAATACCAAAACCCAGGGTTACACGATAGTCAAGGAATATCTAACGAAACCATAATCTAACCGGAAACAAACATCATAACAACAGTAATTACATAACTAGGCCA
>BQNB010092505.1:0-14949 GCA_026074375.1 Tanacetum coccineum | reverse complement strand
TGCTAGACTTGAGTCAATTAGGATACTATTAGCTTATGCTTGTGCTTTAGACTTTAAGCTATTCTAAATGGATGTAAAAAGTGCATTCCTGAACGGTTTTATCAATGAGGAGGTATACGTGGCACAACCTCCAAGATTCATTGACATTGAGAAACCGGATCATGTTTATAAACTAAAGAAAGCTTTATACGGTCTTAAACAAGCACCCAAATCTTGGTATGATAGATTAAAAGCTTTTCTTATTAAACATGAATTTAAAATGGGAATGGTAGATAACACTCTTTTTACTAAGAAGAAAAGTTCTAACCTTACCATCGTTCAAATATATGTCGACGACATTATATTCGGTTAGATAAATTTGCCAAAATCATGCATGACGAGTTCAAGATGAGCATGATGGGCGAACTTAACTTCTTCCTTGGACTACAAATAAAACAAATGGAAGATGGAATTTTCTTTAATCAATCTAAATATATTAAAGAAATGCTTAAGAAATTTGGCTTAGAAGAATCTAAACCAATGAAAACCCCCATGTCCTCCGATACCAAACTCACGAAAGACGAAGAGTGTGAGTTGGTAAATAGTACCAAGTATCGTATCAAAGGCAATAGGTAGTTATTATTATACCTAAAAACGAAAAGTAGAGGCCCGATATCATGTTTAGTATCTGAGCCTTTGTGCCCGCATTCCAGAGCTCCCAAAAACTCGTCACTTGAGCGATTAAGCGTATCTTCCGATACATTAAAGCACTCCGCACTTAGGATTATGGTATCCTAAGGGGACTGCATAGAAACAGTAGTATATGCTGGCTCTAGATCGGTGTGGGAGATTATTTGGACCGTAAAGAGCACTAGCAGTAATTGACGTTCGTGGATTTGATTGACATAATGAGATCTCAAAAGAAACAACCTCTTGCTAAGTCCACTACCGAAGCCGAATACGTAAGCGCCAGAAAGGCATGTCAACAAGCACTATGGATGAAACAAGCTCTTATCGACTACGACGTTCAACTCGACGACGTCCCGATCATGTGCGACAATAAAGGCGCGATTGACCTTAGCAAAAACCCAGTGCAACATTCTCGAACCAAAGACATCGAAATTCGTCACCACTTTCTTCGTAATAATGTCCAGAAAGGACATATCTTAATCGAAAAAGTACCGTCCTTCGACAACATCGCCGACATTCTTACGAAACCCCTTAAACGTGAATCGTTTAACTATCTACGTCTTGGTTTAGGAATGATGGAACACATTCCATAAATCGTATTAGTCCGCTTCTCTTTCTTCTGTCTCAATTCTAATCCACGTTCCATTCCGCGTCATGACAATTCAACTACTTCATCTGAAGCTAGTTAGATATTTTTGATTTACGAAATGCAAATTAAAACGTCACTCTTCTTTGTAAATTTTTTGTCAAAACTAAGTCCAAAATCCCTCGCTGAGGGCGGCCCCCATATCCAGGCGGCCCCAAATCATTTTTGGGCGGCCCCCTTATCAATATGGGACCGCCAACAGCAGATACCATATTTCACACTTAGTCAAAAAATTTCAAAACACAAAAACAAACACCCCCTCACTTCATCCCTATTGCAAGGATGAACACGCCAAAAACAAAACCCAAAACTCAAATCAAAACCATTAAAACTTAAATTGCAGATCTAAACAACACCTACAATCATATCCTAACAATCAACAACACAGTAATTGTATGTCATTTCTCTAAT
This sequence comes from Tanacetum coccineum, assembly GCA_026074375.1. Lineage (NCBI taxonomy): Eukaryota > Viridiplantae > Streptophyta > Magnoliopsida > Asterales > Asteraceae > Tanacetum > Tanacetum coccineum. The sequence continues at coordinate 13,223 of BQNB010092505.1, read as the reverse complement.
TTCTTTCACTTTCCAGTGTAGGGTTCATGATGAACACGAAAGAACAGAAATTGGGGATTTTTTATTTTTCTTTCAATATGTACCATAGGACAGTAGGTTTACAATGTATAACAAATATGCTATCCCGTAGACATAGGATTTGCAATATGTTAAGTAAGTTGTCGAGAGCAAATTAATTTCGAAACAAATAACCCCAATTTTATTTTCAAATCACTCAAGTTAAGAAACCAAATAAAATTGTTGTTATCATTGTTAATAACAACCTAAAAACTTTTTTTAAGCACATGCATAATATCTCAGAACAAAGGGACGAGATACATAATTCCAATTATGTATTTTTCGACATATTTGGATGAGCAAATCAAATTAAGAGCGTTGGACTAACTCTTAAGATTTTATTTTATACCGTCATTAATCGTTACTCACATTTGTCACATCTAGCACACACTAGGCCACGAACTCAAAATAACAACACAAGTGTAAGAAATTAAAACATGATTTTGATTGTTTTATTTTAGGTAGACAATGTCCCCCCCCCCCCCTCGAATTACCGGATAAATCATCAAAAGACCCGTAACTGCATTCCCCCTATCAGTATCAAATGAATTTAATCAACCTTTTCCAAAACACAATTGCAGAGTCTGAAAAATAATTACTTTCACATGAGGGTAGGGTATGAGTCAAATTTTGAAAACATTAGTCATATCTTGCTCAGTTTTCAATCAATTTGATTTTGATTGTTGTGATGAACATAAACGAACAAATTGTTCTCGTTTTGTTCTCGCGATTCTAATAGTCAACTAACTTTTGATTATAACTCCACGGGTTCATTTTAGGGTCACTTTTTTACACAAAGTTAAGATCAGTTCAGCTCTCGACTCTCGAACGTATTCGTGATCAAATCTTAAAAATACCTGTACAAAAGGGTCAAGTATCACAGATAGTCAGACTGACAAGTGGTCATTCGACTACTTTGTCAAAAAGTGTTCCGAGTAAAGGTCAGTTAATAAAACCCACTCCTCCTTATCCAAATGACCGTCAAGATCTTTTAATCAAATTTCCCTCGACAAGGTCAAGTCACCTCCGTACTAAAAACCAAGAAAACCATTGTCCTCGATAAAAACAAAATCCTACCTCGCAAAATTTCAACCCTCATATAAAACCATGTTGATATCATTTGCGAAAATGCCATTTAGTTTAGGAGTCATAAGGATCAAAGTCCTCTCCGGCGTGTCTTTGTCATATGCTATTTAATTTTCATTGAAACCTCCCACTCGATACAATCTACAATTTTCAATTCTCAAAAGAATGGGAAAAGTCTCGAAACAAACCAAGGAACTATTACCTAATGGATTGTGTGAAACCGTAAGGGGGGGGGGGGGTGAATACGTTTCCTTTAAAAACTTTAAATCTTTGTATCAATTATTAAATCAATCTCTGTCGCGGTCCCATAAATCTATCGGGGCCGCCTTAGTACGATCAGGGGGCCACCCTAATTTTAAAGGACCCGCCTCCAGAAGAGGTTTTCCGGACTGAGATCATTATATCAAATACGAATCAAGTTTGACAACAATATAGAAGTTTCCATAACGATTTACAATAACTAGTGCAATATCTACTAATATATTCACTCACCATGTTTACTACAAAGATCTACACAACCTGACTAAACACAACAGTAGACAACAATTCACCTACAATCATATAGCACAATGCAGTGTAATAGTAAAGCGATAAAATTAAAGAAATAAGTATAAGAGAAAGGTAAAAGAAAAAATAAACCTACACGAAGAATACATAGTGGTTCGGTTCACGAAGCTCCACTTCGCCCCTACTACACACCTTGAGTATTCCAACCGAGAGTGTACTATCACTAATCAACAAGCTCCTTTTCGTGGATAAAACCCTATACCAATGCTTACATTATTTTCCGACAATAAACTAGATGTCTGATCTTTCTCTTCGGTACAACCAAACCCTTTATTGTTTTATGGCCCATACATAACAAACCTTATGTTTATGGCCAAAACATATAAACCGAGTGTTTGCTTACATTATTTTCCAACACTAAGCTAGATGTCGAGTCCTAATCTTAGCTAGAACTAATCTACCACATCACCAATGTAATATAAAAGCCAAAAATTCTAACCAACCCACAATCAACCCATCCAAATATAACATCATTTGGATCAACACACTACTAAAGATTAGAAGGACATGACCTCGATCTATATGTACCAAATTTGGTTACAAATGAACAAACTAGACTACAAACTTTGGGACTTGAAGATGGACAGAAAGTTCTTCATCTTGCACATGAGGGAAAAGAAATGAATAGAAGATTTTGGATGCACATTTAAACAAGATTAAACTATGTTTAGTTATCAAGAGATTTATAGAGAGTAAGCAGAATTTAAGAGAGATCAAGGAATTTGGAAAAATCGAGCGTGACCTAAGCGGTTAATTTTGCAAGAGATAGTGCATAACTTATAGGCAGATGAAATCCAATGGTCAGCTGGTGGTGGTGCCCGCCGGCGTCCCATATATATATGTGGCCGCCTTATCACAAAGGTGGTCGCTCCCTAGAACTGACGCTCTGATTTTTGTCCTTTTGTGGGGAAGGTTTATCTGGCTGAGCTGTATTCAATTTTGGGGGGAAATCTGAATTCAAATTTTGAATTTCAAATAAAACATTATTTTTGTTTTTATTTAGCAAGAACTTTTTGTGATTTTGTAAAAATATAGTTATTGTATAAAAGTGATGGATTAATAAGAAAAATTATTCTCTTGATCACTAAGTCGCAAGTTAATGATTTGTTTGTACCATACCTTTATTTGATTTATGTCGGGTTATTAAACCATCTAGTTCGTGCTGATGCAAGCATACAAGAGAAGCGTCGAGAGATTGGATGCGAGTATGCCATTGATAATTATGATTACTGAGTAACTTCCGAAATTTACGTTACGTATTACAAGTTACAACATGTTGTCATCACATAACTAAATAGATCATAATAGATTAAATATCCGTAATTTTTGCACAAACAGCTCCCCATTTTTAATGGATAGACAAACTTATGTAAACTATAACACATAGTAAAGTTTAAAAAGTAACTCGTTTACACTCCCTTTCTCCTCTACACTCCCAGTCCATCCCCTTCTACGCACTCTCCCTCTCGCACTCTATCCAGCTTCACTCTTCTCTCCCCTTTTTTGTCAAAGCAAAAAGGGTATAGTGTGGATTAAATGGTTGAGCATATAGTGTTGGAGGTTTGATAATAAAGACATGAGAAGATGTATGTGCTGCCAGGTATATATTTGGAGAATGATAAAAGGATAGTGCTTCAAGTATATAGTTTTGAGTTAGAGGATAGAGATGTGAGAAATTATGGTAAAAGGTGATTGTTGTTCCTTAAGGTTGAGGGTGATTTTAAAGTGGAAAAGATGAAGTATTTGGAGTACGAATGAGCCCTTCATTGTATTTGACAAACCTTGATCCTATCTTCCTATAAAGGTGAGCTTGCATCATCCTAGTGAAGTCTTTTATCATCACGGTTTAACCAAATCCATGCTATTTAGCCACATATCTCCTAGCTCCCCCTTGCTTATTGTGTCTCCATGATAATATCATTCCTTGTATATTGACTTTAATGGATCCATGGATCAATTAAATTACCATCGATGCTTAAGAAGTTCGATGTAATTTAAATGAGTAAGCAACATCGCTAAGTGCTCCCCCTCGATGTATGCCCCTCCTTTTTTTGGGGAACCAAGGAATCAAGATATTGTTGTGCTACAAAGCAAAGTTAGTAGACTAATGCACATATAAATATAGCAAAACATTAGCGGGAAACGATAACATGCACTTCGAAGGTTTATTTATTCTATAGTATGACACTTTGAAAGATAATAGAAACTTAGACACGAGTAGTCCATTATATTTTTAAAAGCAAACCTAAATGATCGAATAAAAAGAATCGAGACGTATGTTTACGGAGAAAGATTAGACCGACTTTTAATAAACGAGAATGTATCGTTTATTTATTGACATAAAAATATTATGAGAGTGACCTTTTAAAAGTAGACAAATGACACTTAATAACATTGTAAACAATATGTCCTATAAAAATATACTTAAAAGAATAAAAAGAAAAATAAGGACGAGGTGGAGAAGAAGTCTTTTGGATGTGAATGAAAAAGATCCATAGAGCCGAAAAGTGGGAAAGGATGAGCGATACTAAAGAAGGAACGTGTTGACGAGAGGTTGATAGAAAAGATTGATATATCATTTGCAACCAACAATTGATGTGCATATGATGCCAATCAAGTCCAAAGGTGGATGATTGGGAATTTAAAAGGTTTGTTTGGTGTTTGTTGGTTGACAGTGTTGAGGAACAAAGTGGTATGTGGGAAATGAGGTGGAAGTTCTTTCAAGGTGAAATAGATGATGAGATAGCTCTAACAAGTGGTAACTCATAACAACTTGAAGATTGAATATCTTCTTTATGTTCGTTACTTTCTAAAAAGTGGCAAGTTTAGCGAAGGAGTGACATTTGCATTTCGCAAATTACTTAAGTATTTCGAATGAAGTAATTAAGTTAGGAGAGATATAGGAGGAATTTTAATAGTAACAAGACTATTAAAAGAGAAGAAACATTTAGAGGAGACAAGACTTATTAGAAGTGAAAAAGAACGTTTTAAATGTGAGAAGAAACGTTGCGAAAGTAAAAAAAGAAGACCTACTATTAGAAGTGAGATGCTATCGAAGTTGAGAAGATATTGGAGAAAGTTAATGAACCGTTTAGAAGTAAAAAGACAATGTGGGGTGAAGAAAAGACGTTTACGAGAAGTGAGGACCAAGATGTGAGGAATTTTGGTAAGTATACAATTGTAAGGATTGTTATTTGGAGAATGTGACGCTTTTCATTAAGAAATCCTTGACTATCTAACAACATAACAATGATGCTTGTGAGTGTTAGGATGTGAGGATGACCCCATTTGATCCTATAGAGAGAATTGGTCATACAAGTTTTGGGTGTAGGAAAGACGTCAGCTCTAGCAGCAGAAAAGGAAAAAAAAGAGGGTGTGGTTTTGTTTAATGATTGTAAAAAAAATGAGAGAATATCTCAAAGCCTATCTGCCGGGTGGTCCTATATATATCTGAGGGCCCAGAATAGATCTAGGCCTCAGCCGAACCGCCAACATGAGGGATTTGTATGGCTTAGACTAATTTTGTGAAAGGAGTGACATTTTAATATGCATTTCGCTGATTAAAATACTTAAAGTATTCGGAAAAAGTAGTTAAGGTTGCCAGAGAGCATGAATAGAGAATAGACTAGAATCGAGACTAAGAAAAGAAGAGAAAGATTTACGGAATGTGTTCCATCATTCCTAGACCTAGACAAAGACAATTTAAACTGATTCGCTGTTGAGGGGTAAAAGAAAGAATGTCCACGATGTTATCTTCAGACGGCAACCTATTCGAATGGTGATGGTTTCCATTTGAACAATGTCCCGGAAGGAATTGGTGAACGTATCTGTGGTGTGTTTTCATACGCGAAAATAAATAATAAAAATAATTAATAATCAATAATTAATAAGTAAAGAAAACAAATGAAATGAATGCGACGAGCGTGACAATATCAAGACGGATGTGGTCTTCTCGTGTATTGTGATGTTCATAAAACAATCTTATAACGAGGTATAAGGTTATCTTAAAGGTGATAGCGAAAATAGTAGAGGAAAGAGATTAGCCATCTCTATGGTTGTAGAGGCGGGTTGAGTGAGAAGGAAGAGGTGTGATCGAAAGATAAAGAGTGTTTTCGTCAAAGAGAAAGAATGTTTTCTTCGAAGAGAAGAATGATTTTCGTCAAATGTAGAAAGAATGGTTTTCCGACGAAAGAGAAAGATGTTTTTCGTCGAAGAGAAAGGAATTGTCGTCGAAAAGAAAAGAGAGCGTTTTAACTAATGATGTTAAAAGGGCTTGAAAAGGATTTTTCGGATATGACCTTTAATGTTTGGCGATTGCAAGTAAAGATACCTATGAATATTACTTATGAAAATTATTTAAGTTGTCAAACCTACTTGGAAGGGTATTAGATTTGCATCTAACTTTTCCGTGACAAAGAGTGGATTATTTAGAAGAAAGAGAGATGGTGATTAAAGAAAATGTATGTAAGGAAGACTCAAGAAAGATTTAAAGACCCTTTTATGACACTTTTTGAAAATTTAGATTAGTGACCTGCGACGCGAAGACAGATAATCAATTGTGAAAAATATATACATAGATTTATAAAAGACAAAAGATATACGCATAAGCAGGTTAACTAAGCACGCATCAACACAATAATCAACAAGATTAATAATGGTAAACTATATTGACATTCTAGAACTTATTTATCATACATCAACCTAACATAGTGTAATTTGCACAATTAACATGTAAGTTATGTAAGATGACCTCAAACAAAACATGAAAATTTTAAATGTAATATCATGAAAAACATAATAGCATTTAGCTTTAGGATCATGCGTTATTTAGATAAACTAAAGATATTTTATCAAAATTGCTAGAAAAGCAAACACTTATACCACACAACATGCATTCAATAGCTAAGAAAATAAATTAATATAGCATTAAGATAAACAGAAAGCAAATAATTGCATTACATAAAGAGTCAACAGTTATCATCTTAAAACTTCAAAGCCATATATATGAATTCAAGTAGTCCTAGATTGACTAAGAAAGAAACCTAATTATATCTACTGCTTATGTGCACTCCTAATGAGCTACAAAGTTATTTATGTAGAACTACCATTATGACATATTTAAGGAGGAGCAATTAGTCAAATTAGAAGAATAAATAATGAGACTATCATGAGTGGGTGCTCAATTTAGGCTAAACACGACATTTTACGGGATTATACCCACGAACCCAGACTCACTCTTGGAAGCAATTCAACCGTTAGGTCAAATTGAATTTCTAAGTGCTAATAGATTCTCGTAGTAGTCATTCTCGTGTTAACAAAATAGAATTTCTATAATTTGCCTAATGAAGTGTACAAAGAAAAATTTGTATTATCTTTTTCATAGAGGCCTAACATGAACTCAACTAACAAAGGCTTTAAATTACGGTTTCACAATAATCCTAATCATGATGGTAGTGGAAAGTCTAACGGTTGAATGAGTAGAGAAGCAAATTGTTGTAAGGGATACGAGAGAATGAGTCATTTAGGACTAGGAGTATCTAAGAGTACAAAGTGTAATTGCCTATAATAATGAGTGTTAAAAGAATACCCTTTACATGTCTTTTATGAAAGAAATCTAATTAAGGTTATTTACCTCAATAGATCTTGTGAATGTATCATTTGTATAAAAATAATGATGATTTACTAAAAAGATAGTTACATGTATGTGGGGACTTTTATGAAAGTGGATTCATAAGAGAGATGTTTTCAAAGATCTAAAGCCATAGGCCTGATTTACCGCAAACTAAAGATAATCTAAGATAAGTATCCATCAATCCGTGGAGGTGCCAATTTGAACAAGGACATTTCATATTGTTTGGGAAAGTGTTGACATTAGGTTATTAGGAGATTCTTATATAAGTTATGAGAGTTCTTAATTTGAGTTTTCAGAAATGACATCCAAGTCTTGCTCATCAAGTTGGAGTACTTATGAGTTTCCTGATGGAAATTTATAAGTCGTCAATCCTACTCAGAGTGTGTTAAGTTTAGCATGTATAATTTGACCATAGCTAATAACACAACATTTGAACACTTTAGACTCAATGAGACATCTTCATTGCAAGTGTGAGTTGCAATTTGATGACTAATCTTTTTTCCTTACAATCGCCTTCGCGATTATCATGTACTAACCGATGATGGTTAAACATGGTAAACTCGTAAAAAAATATCTATGTCATTTTGATTGATATTTCCATGATCTAGATAAATCTTAGTCCCGATTTCATGTTCATATTCCAATTTTGTAATTAGATTAAATGATGAGATTGATTATCGTTTGAATAATAATCATCTTCATATTCAAAATCAATACACTTAACAAAGTTTCTACTATGGTTGTGTTAGATTTATCTAATATAACTAAACCTTAAACAAGCTTAAGGAATTCAATCTATTGAAGTAGAATCCAACAAGAGGTATCCTACAACTGGGACAACAGTTATATTTTAAGTCGAGTTAATCGTTAATCTACATTTGTCGCATATAGGCACACACTAGGCACAAACTTAAAATACTATGATGTGTGCTAAAACACACATCTTTTGTACCTCGTAAAACACTATTAATCGGACTAAAATTACTAAAATATGCTTAATTATATTGCAAATATGTTTGTTTGGTATTTTTATGTCTTGCAGGTAAAAGGATTGAAAACGGTGCAAAAACGAGAATTATCGGGTTCGATATGGTCAAGCTTAATTAATATCAAGATCAAGACAAATTCATGAAAAGTACCCGAGCATGCCATTGGAAAGAGCACGAGAATATGAGTCCAACAGTGCCCTCGGATCTTATTGGCCTATTACCCACTTAACGGGCCTGGCCAGCCCAAGCCAATTCATAAAACCCAAAAAAATAGCCCAACAAAGAAATTATAAAATCTGTTTAAAGGTTGTGACGTCAGCATGACGTTCAGACATGTGCAAGGAAAGTAATTAGGAAGTCCTCACGTGACCGAGCACCATAACTTTGAGGGAAAGTAAAAAAATGGACGCGTGGCATGGGCATTGATATATCTCATTTTACTTTCAAATGTGTAAAGAAAGAATCAAATGCACAAAAACCTTTGCTTACAAATGAGGCTATTAAGAAGGCCACGTGACGCGTTCTCACCGGCTGGATCATTTCTGCCATTTCACGATCCGAGGTCACATATACCGAGCAACATGATTGGCTAATAATTCCTTAATCATTAGGTCGAATTTACACATCTACCCCCCTCACACCCTATATAATCACCCCGCTCCCCTCTAGTTTTGGTGCTTAGGAAATTTTAGTTTTTAGTTAGTGTTTTTAGTTTTAGCTTATTATTGTTTAGGATTAGATTATTTCTCATTTTTGGCTTATTGTATTCAGTTTATTTCGCAAGCTTATTCCGATTTTGTAATAAAGATGGTTTGAGCTTAATGGATTTCGTGTCTTTCTTATTTTCTTATCTTAATCAATGGTTCGCATGCTAGCTTATTAAATAAGTTGTTTTCTCGTGCTTATTCTCTCAGCTTACTCTTCTCAAAAGTCCTTAAAAGCTTAAAGGATGACTCTTATAAGCTCTCCAAAGCTCATTCGATTCAATCTCACACGTTTTTAAGAACTTTTCGAGTAATAAGCTATAATAAGCTCGGATCTAGCTTATTGTTATGCTGAATGTGATTTTAAGTTTTTAGAAGCTCATATTTTCTGATAGAATAAGCTTCTAAATAGCTTATTTGATTTAAGTGAGCCTATATTGCTAGATCGAACTTTTGTGAGCTTATTTGCTAATTTGTTTTGTCATTTAAGACGATTGTAAAACCCCATAATTAAGGTCACTACTTAATTTAAATTTATAATTAAATCTTAAATTTTTAATCATTCATTTCATTTTCTTAATCGATTTTTATTAAAATCGTTAATTTTAAAACCCTCGCGAGTATTTACAAACTAATTTGTCCGTTACATCGATCGAGAAATCAACGAAAGCTATAACTTAGCCGCGAGAGCCTATTTTATTTTATTTTACTATTTTCCATCTTTTAATTAAGTTTAACCGAGACCGAGTCGAATTTTTTTTTTATAATAACTAGTGGGTTAAATTAATTTTTGGGTCTGGATTCACTTAATATAACTTGGTTAATACAAAATTTAGTCCATAAAGCCCTTTTCCTCACCCCATGGCCGGCGGCCCAAACACAACTAACCCACACCTTTAATGTTATTTTTATAACATAAGCCCAAGTAACCTTAATAAAACTTTTATCTTGTATGTCCCTAATTGCTCGGTGGCACACTCCCTATCAGATTTGTTTATATTGAAATGACCTTAGCAAAAACCCGGTGCAACATTATCGAACCAAACACATCGAAATTCGTCACCACTTTCTTCGTGATAATGTCCATAAAGGACATATCTCAATCGAAAAAGTGCCATCCGTCGACAACATCGCTGACATTCTTACGAAACCCCTTAAACGTGAATCGTTTAACTATCTACGTCTTGGTTTAGGAATGATGGAACACATTCCATAAATCGTACTAGTTCGTTTCTCTTTCTTCTGTCTTAATTCTAGTCTGAGTTTCATTCCGTGTCGTGACAACTTGAAATACTTTATCCGAAGCACTTTAAGTACTTTTAATTTGCGAAATGCAAATTAAAATGTCACTCTTCCTTGAATTTTTTTTGTCAAAATCAAGTTCAAATTCCCTCACTGAGGGCGGCCCCCATATCCTCGACAGCCCCCTAATATATTTAGGACCGCCTGACTATTTGGGACCGCCATCATAAAACTTCCATATTTTACACTTAGTCAAAAACTTACAAATCACTAAACCAAACACACCCTTTCTTCTCAGCAGCGACGAAAATGAACTAGAACAACCCAAAATTCAAAATCAACCATTAAAACTTGAATTGAAGATCTAATCAACACCTATAATCATCCACAACATCACAAAGATCATTAATTATAAGTCATTTCATCTATTTTCTTTTAATTTGAGTATAGGGTTCATGATGAACACTAAAAATTAAAATTGGGGATTTTTCATTTTTCTTTAAATTTTGTACAATTAGGACTACTAGGATACAATGTATAACGAATATGCTTCCCGTAGACATAGGATTTGCATATATTAGTGAGTTTGTCAAAAAATTGATTTCGAATCAAAAACCTAATTTTGTTTTAAAATCACTCATGTTAGGAACATAATAAAATTGTTGTTATTCATTGTTAATACAACTTGAAAACGTTTTTCAACACATGCATAATGATCTCATGAACAAAGGTCAAGATACATAATTCATACGTATTTTTGACATGTTTGGATGAGCAAAATCAAACTAAGGAGCGTTTGGATTAACTCTTAGGATTTTAAAATTAGGTCGAATTAATTGTTACTCCACATTTGTCGCATATAGGCACACACTAGTCACAAACTTAAAATACCAATACAAGTATAAGAAATTAAAATGTGATTTTGGTTATTTTAGGTGACAATGCCTCGAATTACCACACTAGATCATCAAAAGACCCGAAACTACATTCCACTCATATCAGGTGAATCTAATCAACCCTTACAAAACACAATTGCAAGTCTGGAAAAACGATACTTTCATGAGGGTAGGGTTGTGAGTCAAAATTTTGAAAACATGAGTCATATCCGTGCTAAATTTAAATCAATTGATTTTGATTGTTTGTTGAACATAAACGATACAATTGTTCCTCGTTTTGTTCTTGAGTTCTATAGTCAACTAACTTTTGATTATAACTCCACGGGTCACTTTGTGGTCAACTTTGTTATACAAAGTAAGTCATTCTCTCTCACTCTAGAGGAATTCGGTTAAATCTTAAAAATACCGTTCAAAGGTCAAGTGTCACACACCGACATGTGGTCACTCGACTACTTGTCAATAAGTGTTCCAAGTAAAGTTTGTTATAAAACTACTCCTCCTTCTCCAAATTTCATCAAGTCTTTTATTCAAATTCATCGACAAGGTCAAGCTACTCATACTAAAAACAAGAAAACTGTTGTCGTTGATAAAAATGAAATCCTAAGTCGCGAAATTCAACCTCCTATGAAACCATGGGTTGATATCATTCGTGAAAATGCCATTTGTCTAGGAGGTCATAAGGATCATGTCTCCGCATGTCTTTGTCATATGCTTTATTGCATTGAGACCTCCACTCGATACAATCTATCATTTTTCATTCTCAAGAGAATGGAAAAGACTCGAAATAAACCTAAGAAACTCTTACCTTAATGAATGCTTTTGACTAGATTGTTCAAACATGTTGTGTCCATCGTTCCTGAGTTAGCAATTGATCACTACATCTCACATGATCGAATCATGCATCCCCTCGCTCCTCATTATGAGCGAAAGACGCAATCGGATCATGGTAAGAAAAGACCTCGGGAATTAAATGCTATCTCCTCCTCCACCACTTTAAATCATCCATCCTCATCTCATCCTTTGGATGACACCATTAATGAAAATGATGATGCATCATTTCATTCAAACTATTCCTCTCCGTCTCAAAATGTCTCTTCCTCGTCCAATGTTGTCACTAGAGTCCGTCAAAACCCTCCTCATGAAAGTCATAACTTGAACACCTATCTCTCTGAAACTATAAATCTTTAAACCCAACAACGAGATGCTCATCGGGAAGGGTTAAAGTCAATTGGACAAGCTCTCAAGAACGTGATGGGTGGAAAATGGAAGTGAACATGTTGGCATAACTATTAGAGAATATTATTATTATTTCTCTTATTTAATACATTATGTTTTTAATATATTATTTGTGAGCGCCTGGTGATATGGGACCGCCCTCAGGGGGAACGAAAATTTTGAGTTTGCCTCTATTTCTGTATCTTTGACCCTTCGACCTACATCCTCAAGCTGGCACTTCCCAGTTTAGATAAACCATCTTTTGCATCCCTTTCTATCCAAACCATGATTTGCCATTTTATCCTATTATTCCCATTATTTAAATCATCCAATTCTCATACTTCACTACCACCTCCACCTTCTTCATCTACCTCTCCTTCATCATCAATTTCTTGCTCAAATCACCATTCCAACTTCTCTAGAAAAACTGGAATGTCGGTAAGACAAGTATGGAAACGCTAAACATCCACTCCAAAATCATCACCTTCTTCCCAAAAAGACTCACCTCCACTTCCTCCAAGAGTCTATTTACAATCTCCTTCACCACAATCATACAATCCCTTAAGAGATCAAATGATCAACCAACTTCACAATATTTCCACCATCCTTGATTCACACACTAACCCATCCAATGCCTACATTCATGCACCACCTTCACCACCACCGCAACCAATTCATCCTCCTTCTCATGCTCAAATTGAATTTCACTCAAGTTTTTGTCATTGTTGCAAGTTTTCTAGACACTAATTTCACTCCTTGAGAAATAAAATCAATTTCATTCACTTTTTTCTAACCCGTCCCATCCCTCCAACCCGTATTCCTCCAAATCATGTTT
>BQNB010092504.1:0-26601 GCA_026074375.1 Tanacetum coccineum | reverse complement strand
GTTTTCTATATCTTGATTTTTGTACTTTGACGTAGCACCCCAATATTACCTTTCCGCTGCGACCTGATTTTGGGGGTGTTACAGGTAGTTTATTATACTTAACGGCAAGTAGACCCGATATCATGTTTACTGTTTGCCTTTGTGCCCGCTTTCAAGAGGATCCTAAAACCTCTCACCTAGAAGCGGTTAAACGTATCTTCCGATACATTAAAGGCCCTACGCATTTAGGATTATGGTATCCTAAGGGATCCAGCATATAAACAATAGTGTATGCGGATTTGGATCATGCGAGAGATTACGTGGATCGCAAGAGCACTAGTGGTGTTTGCACGTTTATGGGATTTTGTCTAACATCGTGGTTTTCAAAGAAGCAAACCGCTCTTTCCATCTCTACAACCAAAGCAGAATACGTAAGCGCCGGAAAGGCATGTCAACAAGCTCTATGGATGAAGCAAGCTCTCATAGACTATGACGTTAGGTTAGACGACATTCCAATAATGTGTGATAACAAAGGGGCTATAGACTTATGTAAGAATCCCGTTCAACACTCACGAACAAAACACATTGAGATTCGTCATCACTTCCTTCACGATAATGTTCAAAAAGGAAATATCTCTATAGAAAAGGTCACATCGGAAGACAACATGGCCGATATCCTAACTAAACCACTTAAATGTGAGCCATTTAACTACTTACGTCAAGGCCTAGGAATGATGGAACAAATCGATTAAGTTTTTGGCATAATAAAGAAATCATCAAAAAAAATTGTTTGATAAAAATCCTGAGAAATTTTTTCAAACAGATGGCGGCCCCCTTAATTCATAAAGGGCGACCCCCTTAATTTTAAGGGGACCGCCCAGACTTTAAGGAGACCACCCACTGACAAATTTTTTTTCTTTTCTGAATCTAGGCTTCTATTTCACACAAAAACACAAGATTGGGAAAAGTTTATAAACAAACTTCTAATAATTCTTTTATCTCACTGCATATCTCATTATACATATATACAATAATCTCAATCTATTATTTTCTAAAAAGTTCTTCTCACAACTAAGAGCACATAAAAATCAAGTTTCATATATTGTTAAAATATGCTAAAAACATTTTTCACATATGCATAATGATTGCCTTACTTGTTGTGAAAACTATATAATCTAATATATATTTTTCGACAATCTTGGTTGAACAAAATTAATTCAAGCAGCATTTGGATTATTTCTTAGGTTTTGCATCTCTTAGTGTCGAAATAATTGCTACTCCACATTTGTCGCATTTAGGCACACACTAGTACTTGCACATAAGTTTAGTTCATTCTTAACTTAGCCCTCTTGACAAGAAAAATTCTTTTTGCATCATATCTTGTTACTATTTTATATAAGTTCTTTATTTTTTTGGTTCTCAATTCATATATGAGTATATGCTAAAATTATGTGAAATAGTTTTGTCTTACATCTTGTCATATATGTATAGAATGTTGAATGCTTAAATGCTATGTGCTAAAAACCTTAATTGCCATAAAAGGATGGACTTGCTGCAAACTAACCACCAAAACAGAAACCCTCACACAAAATTTTTAGAAAAATCAAATTTTGGGAAATCTGGGAAATCCCAGTAGGCGTCCCCCATAATTCATAAAGGGCGGCCCCCTTAATTTTAAGGGGACCGACCCTTAATTAAGGGGACCGGCCTAGGCAAACATAGAGAAAACAGTATTTTTCTCTTCTTTTTAACCAAACACCCTCTAAACTTTGCTACTGTTTCCCTAAATTCACAAACATTTCTTGGATTTAATCTTTTGAATGTTCATTTTTCCTAATTTAAACCTTTCCTCCACTATAAATACATCCTCATTCATCATCATCACAATCATCCCCACCAATGACATCTCATAACAAACCCACATCCAAACCATCAAGGGTTGCCAAAATGAGTGTGAAACCCATTTGGAGGAAGAAACCAAACCTTTGCAACACATCAAATGTGCTCAATACAACTTCACCAATACCAAAACCACTCACTCCTCATCATGAACCATCTCAAGAAAACAATCACCCCAATTAAGCATTACCAAATCCTTACATTAAGGACACTCCCACATCACCATAAGTTGTTTCACATCCTCCACTTCCCATCTTACCTATCAACTCACATATTGCTCACACTCAAGCTCCACCTCAAAGTAACAACCAAACTCAACACACACCACCTCTATCTCCAAGTAAAGAAAGCCTAGTTGATGACATTAATCAACTACAAGACATATCTAACCTTTTAGCCATGCATCTCACTCAACAACAAAACAACATTCCCTCATCACCTTACTCTCCAAACTTACCACACACCCTCAACATCAACCAAGTTGAAACCCATGTTGGGTATTGCCCTTGTTGCATCTTCACCCAAAAACAATTCCTTGCTTTAAGTGAGGATATCAATTGGATTGAATTCCTCCTCACTCGACCTCATCCACCACCTAGAGTTCAAAGAGATTACCCTTCCACAACCGCCTCCGCTCCAAACTCTCCAACTAACTAATCTCGTAATATGCCTTCAAATAATCGTCAAATCCTTTTGTATCGCAAGCAAGTCAAAATCCTTCTATGGCTATTTAGGATTTTTCTTTATGTATTAATATGCTTCTAAAGCATATTTGTTTTTCTATTTATGTATGCTTGTGTGTTATTCACACACATTGTCTTAAATGAATGAAGTTTGCTTGCACTTGTCATATTTTTCCTTCCTTCTTGTTACATGTTAGAAATATTTGTATTGTTCTAACTCGTTTTTGTAGCCAAGAAACCATAGCTCGATTCCTTGGTGCCCTCGAACGAGGGGGAGCACACATCAAGGGGGAGCATTTATTCCGTCGATTTAACTAGCAATTCTCGACGATGTCTTTTTGATTCTACAAAAAGGGGGAGAAATGACATGAAACTCACTAAATACTTGTTTAAAAATAATTTTACATTTAATGAGTTTAAATTTTGTAATCATCAAAAAGGGGGAGATTGTTGATAAAAATATAATGCCTAAAAACATTACTAATATTTTTTCACATCTTTACGTTTTGATAATCACAAAATATAAAAACGTTCAACGTAAAATTAAACGTAAACAAGTAATTAGTAGTAAATTCTCATTTCAACAAATACATCACTTAAAGGTATGAATAAATAAATGCTTAATGCATTTTATGATCAAAGGAAATTTTTATTCAACCTCACACTTTTATAAAATGTTGTAAACATTTTATAAACATTACAAAACATTTTCTACAATTAAAAGAAATGTTTTATTCAAAATAAACATTTTGAAATTCAAATTTTCAGACCTAAAACGGCTAGAAAAGTTCCAGAAAATTCCCCCTACACAAAAGACAAATTGGGGAAGCCCTAGTCTTGGGTGGCCCCCTTAAATACACGGCCGACCCCCTTAAAATTAAGGGGACCGCCCACCTATTTAAGGGGACCGCCCCTAGGTAGACGCTCCCCCAGTTTGTCCTATAAATACTGGACTTTTCCCCATAATTTTCTCACCTTTTGCACTCATTCTTTCTGTTCTAAAACAGCCCACACATCTCATCAAAATCCTTTGATCATTTAATCATAAAGCTTTGTTTCCAAGTGATCCAAGCTCAATTCCTCAAGTGCAAGAGAAGAATACTTCCATCCTCAAGTGAAGAAGTATTACACCTTTGTGTGTTGTTGCAATCTTATTGCATCCATATCATAACTTGTAAATCTTTTGTATATCTTGTATTTATGTGTAGTAGCTAGATCTTGGCGATCTTTGTAAGTATAGATAGATCGTGGTGATCTTACCAAGTAGTGTTAGTTAGTTGTGGCATAAGTAGTGTGGTGAAGTGAAGTCGTGAAGTTGTGAGGAAGTCTTGAAGTTGTGAAGAAGTTGTGAAGTTGTGAAGTCGTGAAGTTGTGTTGTGATAGATTGGTTCTAGCTAAGATTAGAACTCGACATTTAGCTTTGTGTCGTAAATCGGTGTAAGCAACGTTGTGTACGGTTTTCTCCGCCATAAGGGAGCTTGTTGACATAGTGAAGAAAACTCTCGAGTTAGGTGCTCGGGGAGTGGAGTAGGGCGAAGAGGTGCTTCGTTACCGAACCACTATAAATCCTCGCGTTGTGGTTTGATTGTTCTTACTCTTATCTCTTGTCTTACATTATCTCCTCATACTATCATATCAATTGTTTAGATAAATATATTGTTCATATTGTGCAAGTGTTGAGTTCACATAAATTCAAATCTAGAATTTTTTACAAACACTTCAAAACCTTTAATTAAAAAGCGGTAAACTATTCAACCCCCCTTCTAGTTTTCCACAATTGGTATCAAGAGCCACGCTAAACAAGATTTTTAAAATAAATTGTATTTTAAAACTTGAATCGATCTATGGAATCGGAAAAATATTTAGAAGGGCAATCTATGCAAAGACCACCACTATTTGAAAGTGATGGATTTATTTATTGGAAAAATAGATTTGAAACTTATGTGAAGTCAAAAGATCTAGATCTTTGGCATGTTATTACCGATGGTGATTTTCCTCCTATTCAAAATAATCCCGAAACTAAAAAGGATGAAGTTGTACCTTTTCATAAACAAAATGATGATCTTAAAAAGAAACTTGCAAAAAATAATGAAGCTAAAATGGTAATTTATAATGCTTTGCCACGTAAAGAATACGAAAGAATTTTTATGTGTCAAACCGCAAAAGAAATTTGGGATACTTTGCTAATCACACATCAAGGTAATAATCAAGTCAAAGCTAACAAAATAGATCTTCTTGTTCAACAATATGAACAATTTACGATTCCGGAAGAGGAATCAATAGATAATGCCTTTGCTAAATTTAACACTATTATTACTAGTCTAAAAGCACTTGATGAAGGTTTTTCTAGCAAGAATTGTGTTAGGAAATTTCTTAGGGCATTACATCCAAAATGGCGCGCGAAAGTCACGGCGATTGAAGAATCAAAGAATCTAACAACCTTACCTCTTGACGAACTTATTGGAAACTTGAAAGTCTATGAAGAGGTAATAAAGAAAGACTTCGAAACGGT
The DNA here is from genome assembly GCA_026074375.1 of Tanacetum coccineum. Classification (NCBI taxonomy): domain Eukaryota; kingdom Viridiplantae; phylum Streptophyta; class Magnoliopsida; order Asterales; family Asteraceae; genus Tanacetum; species Tanacetum coccineum. The sequence continues at coordinate 21,528 of BQNB010092504.1, read as the reverse complement.
CAAAGGCAAGAAAGAACAAAGTAGATCTCTTGCATTAAAGGTGAAAAAGGAAGTAAGTGATGAAGATAGCTCAAGCTCCGATAGTGAAGACGAAGAGTATGCTATGGCCGTAAAAGAATTCAAGAAATTCTTCAAGAGACGAGGAAGATTTGTAAGACAACCACGAGGCGATAGAAAAACATTCCAAAGAAGTAGAAATGATGGTTATGGTAAAAGTGAAAGAAAATGTTTTAGATGTGGTGATCCAAATCACCTCATTGGAGAATGTTCAAAGCCGCCAAAGAACAACGATCAAAGAGCATTTATTGGAGGAGCATGGAGCGACAATGGAGAAGATGAAGTAGGAAAGACTAAAGATGAAACTTGCCTTGTAGCTCAAGCGCCCGATGAAATATGCTTAGGAGTAAACTTGGAACCCGATGAGTGGATTAAAGATAGTGGATGCTCAAAACACATGAACGGTAATCGAAAGTTGTTATCATAAAGTTTTTTCTTCATTAACAAAGCATACAAGCGGAGGAAACGCTACATCTTTGAGGAAGCAAACTTGCGCGCGAGAGCTGACGAAAACGCAGGAAAGCTGACGAAAACGCGAGAAAGCCTACGAAATGAGCGAGAAGGCAGACGAAAACTTTAAGAATCAACAGTGCTATAACACAGAACGAAAAACGTATGAAAATGTAAAGAAAAAAACGCTGAAGCGAAAAACGAAAAAAAAGTCAAAAAACAGACAAAACACGTAAAAAAACTGAGGAAACCATTTAACGGAAAGTAAGCAAAAATGTTAAAATAAAAAGATGAAAACGTAAAATAACTGACGAAAACGCTAAAAAACTGATGAAAACGTAAAAAACGGACGAAAACATAAAAAAACAGACAAAACGTAAAATAACTGACGAAAACGTTAAAAATGGATTTGAACAAACGTAAAAAAAAATGGAGAAACACGTAAAAAAAACAAACTAAAATAAAAAAAGCGAAAAACGTGAAAAAACAGAACGAAAACGTAAACAAAACAGACGAAAACATAAACACCGGACGAAAATGTAAAAAATTAGACGAACACGAAAAAAACTGATGAAAACGTAAAAAACTGACGAAAACGTAAAAAATAAAAACGGATCGAAACGTAAAAAACTGAGTGTAGGGCCAAAAAAAAAAAAAAAACAAAAACGTAAAAAAAAACTGACAAAAGATAAAAAAAAAACGGATGAATACTTAAAAAAGGACGAAAACGTGAAATAACTGCAGAAAAAGTTAACAAAAAAAACGTGACTGACAACGTAAAAAAAACTGAAGAAGGACCCGTAAAATAGACGGTGAAACTAAAAAAAACAGCAAAACAGGAAAAACACTGACGAAAAACGTCAAAAAAAACTGACGAAAACGTAAAAAATGGACGAAAACGTAAAAAACAGACGAAAACATAAAAAAACAGACGAAAACGTAAAAAAAAGACGAAAACGTAAAAAAAAGACGAAAACGTAAAAAACGGACAAAAATGTAAAAAATCAGACGAACACGTAAAAAACTGTCAAAACATAAAAAAGTGACGAAAACGTAAAAAACGGACGATAACGTATTAAAAACTAGACAAGAAAAATAAAAAACTGACGACAACGTAAAAAAACCCATGAAAGGTATAAAAGACTAAACCGTGAAATAACTACGAAAACGTTAAAAAACTGACGAAAACCTAAAAAACTGACGAAAACGTAAAATAACGGAGGAAACGTAAAAAAAGAACGAAAACGTAAAAAAAACAAAAACGTTAAAAAACGGCCGAAAACGTAAAAAAACAGACGAAAACGTATAAGAACGTAAAAACGTAAAGAAACGTAAAAATACTTACAAAATTCAAAAAAAATCAATTATCGCAATTGGGCAAGATTTGCCAACACTACAAAGATTAATGTAGGGAGTAGGTATTATGTGAGTTTTAGTAAATTTACACTTTTGGTCCCTCCATGTTTTTTTATTAATCTAAATCATGTCCTATTATATTAATCTTAAAGATGAAATGGATGTTCAAGATTTGTCCCTATAGGTTATCAGGGAGAAACTATATGCCAAAATATCTCACCTCTTATTTTATTAGTAATGCTTATAAGTATCTTTAAAAGTTGGTTTATCATCGAGTTATACTACTTATTTGGTTCTTACAAGTGTTTATCGAAAGGTTTAAATCGGCACAAAATATGGCCCCGTGTACTTTTTTGGATGTCGACTTACCTTTTTCAACAACCTAGGTCAGATAATGAGCATCTGATTTGGTCACGTTTAGTCAAGAGTTACCAATCCATTGAGTCAAACTCTCATATGACTCAATCAAACATGAAATATTGCGATGGATGAATGATACCACTCAGCAATGCTTTTATCCGAAAACCAGAATAAATTATAATTTTAAAATACCAACATTAAGTATATATGGCTTCCAAGATGATACTCATGTTTAGAAATTCTTGTCATACTGCCCTCATTCCTATATCTTGTTGATGATAGCCAGGTACCTGATCCTCTTTAAGTAAGTTATGATAAATGCTCCATTAGTAAGAAGATCAACATAAATAAGATGACACCCCCATTGAATAGACGTGAGTCTATATTATGTTCAAACCAATGCAAGAGACCATGTTGTGAAATGTTTTGAAAGTAAACTGTGACATCCTAAGCAAAATCCTCACATCAGTTTATGGCCCTGGAGAATGGAGAGATTAAGGGTTCATAAGAAAATATCCACCTTACAAATGACACAACAGCGTTTTATGGTTTACTGTAACAGTAAGTGGGGTCCTAGGAAAATACATTAAGCGTGACTTAATGTGAAAGCTAGTACTGAATGGTGAGCTTCCGGAGTCCTCATGAGGCCACAAAGCAAAGATCATGAGCCCTGTCAGTAAAGCGAGACTAATATTGTGGTCTGAGTGGCGGGATGTTACAACTGGTATCAGAGTCACTCGTGAGCTGTCTGAGATGGTAGGGAAGACCTCATTGAGGACGGATGAATCTCCTCGAAGGGGGTGACTAAGGTGGCGACGAGTAGAGATCACCCTAGGAAAATCCCACCACGTTTGGTGGCCTGGAGAGAGACAATGACACAATACGCATCATTTGTGATCTATCTATGAAGTAGGTTTCCTAAACTGTAGTTAAGCTTGCTTATATGGCGAAAGAGTACGCAATGGGTGACCAGACCGGGAAGGTCTTCACACGAGGGACACAGATGTAAAGTCGTGAGCATGCGGGAAAAACGAACAATATTGTGGTCTGTGTAGGCGGGATGTTACATAAACAATAAGGTGTTAGGGTATATGACACATGCACACACCTCTGTACAGACCTCTGTACGGTATATAGCTCCTGCACACACCGCTCGAACAAACAAAGAATACAAACAAGGCTTACAGAAAGTAAATGCGGAATATAACGACACAAGATATAACTGGTAATCGCACGGACTATGATAGTCGTGGAGGAAGTCCATGGGATCAAACCAGAGAGATATTATTACGCTCTGTCTAAAACTGCTTAGGCTCGTCGCCAAAACTGCACTGATCATATGCCAAACGCTACACTCATGGTGCCAACCGCAAACGACACCGTGCTAAACTGCACGACCCTGCTATAACTGCACGGGGTACAAAACATATACACCAGAACCTTAGATACAAGTTTTACAATACAATGAAGGAGGGGTATTTAAAAGTGTAAGACCTTCTTCAGTTTACTATTCTACGATGTGGGATTGGGTTTGCACCCAACAATCCTCCCCTCAAACCCATTACTACAATAGGCCTCTCTTCTAACGATACATGATACAACATGTTCTAGAGACACTAAACCACCCGTCACACTCTATTTGAATGTCATGATCTGCTCTACCTGAGCTATCGTTGAATCTAGATTAACTAGGTTGCACCACCTGCGCCACACACATCGGGGCCTATATCAGTCTTCACAACTCAACAATCTCCCACTTGGAAGCTGATCACTTCACTGCTCTCCGTCTTAAGTAATCTCTATAAAATTTGAACCACTTTCCCTTTAACAATGTTTACCCCAAGCTCTAACCTTTCTGTCGCCGCCGAACAGACGAACACGCTGCAACCAACCAAACGCATGGCTATGAGACTTCGATAAACAAGTATCCTGACAAACGTTTACAAAATATAATGCCAAAAAACATTATTAAAATTTTTCATCGTCTATAACGTTTTGATAATCACAAAAATATAAAAAACGTTCAAATGTAAAATTAAACGTAAACAAGTAATTAGTAGTAAATTTCTTTTCATAATTTTACACTTAAAAGTATGAATAAATAAATGCCTTAATGCATTTATTATCAAAGGAAAGTTTTATTCAAAGCCTCAAACATTTATAAAATGTTGTTAAATCATATTTTATAAACAGTATATAACATTTTCAATCAATTAAAAGAAATTTTAAACTTCAAAATAAACATTTTGAAATTCAAAATTTCAGACCTAAAACGGCTAAGAAAAGTTCCAGAAAAATCCCCCCTACACAAAAGACAAACTGGGGAGGCCCAAGTCTAGGTGGCGCCCTTTAAATACATGGGGGCCCCCTTAATTTTAAGGGGACCGCCCACCTATTTAAGGGGACCGCCATAGGTAGATGCTCCCCCAGTTTGTCCTATAAATACTGGACATTTCCCCACTATTTTCTCACCTTTTACACTCATTCTTATTCTGCCCAAAACAGCCCACATATCCTCTCTAAAATCTTTTGATCATTTAATCATAAAGCTTTATTTCCAAGTGATCCAAACTCAATTCCTCAAGTGCAAGAGAAGAATACTTCCATCATCAAGTGAAGAAGTATCACACCTTTGTGTGTTGTTTCAATCTTATTGCATTCATATCATAACTTGTAAATCTTTTGTAAATCTTGTAAAGTTTTGTTCTAGATCTTGGCGATCCTTTGTAAGTAATAAGGGATCTTAAACCAATAGTGCTAGATATTGTATATAAGTAGATGTTGTGAAGAAGTCTTGAAGTTGTGAAGAAGTCGTGAAGTTGTGAAGTCGTGAACAAGTCGTAAAGTTGTGTTGTGATAGATTGGTTCTAGCTAAGATTAGAACTCGACATTTAGCTTTGTGTCGACAATTGTTGTAAAGCAAACGTTGTGTACTAATTTCGTCTCGCCATAAGGAGCTTGTTGACATAGGTGTGAATAAAACAATCGAGTTAGGTGCTCGGGGAGTGGAAGTAGGGCGAATGAGAGCTTCTTGCGGAACCAACTTATAAATCTTCGCGTTGTGGTTTGATTGTTTCTTTACTCTTTATCTTCTTGTCTTGCATTGCATTCCACATACTATCTTATTAATTGTTTAGATAGGTATATTGTTTATATTGTGCAAGTATTGAATTCACATAAAGTCGAATCTAAATTTTTTACAAACACTTTAAAACCTTAAATTAAAAAGCGGTAAACTATTCAACCCCCCTTCTAGTTTTTCACAATTGGTATCAAGAGCCACGCTAACAGAATTTTTAAAATAAATTGTATTTTAAAACTTGAATCGATCTTAGGAATCGGAAAATTATATAGAAGGGCAATAATGCAAAAGACCACCACTAATTGAAAATTATGGATTATATTATTGGAAAAATAGATTCGAAACTTATGTGAAATCAAAAGATCTAGATCTTTGGCATGTTATTACCGATGGTGATTTTCCTCCTTTTCAAAATAATCCCGAAACTAAAAAGGATGAAGTTTTACCTTTTCATAAACAAAATGACGATCTTAAAAAGAAACTTGCTAAAAATAATGAAGCTAAAATGGTAATTTATAATGCTTTGCCACAAAAGAATACGAAAGAATTTTAATGGTGCCAAACCGCAAAGAAATTTGGGCTACTTGTAAATTACTCCATCAAGGTAAATAATCAATCAAAGCAAACAAAAATAGATTCTTCTTGTTCAAAAACAATGTTTAACCATTATACGATTCCGAAAGAGGAATCAATAGAAAATGCATTTTGCAAAATTTAACACTAATTATTACTAGTCTAAAAGCACTTGATGAAGGATTTTCTTTCAGCAGAATTGTTAGGGAAGTTTCTTAGGGATTACACCAAAATGCGCGCAAAAGTCACGGCGATGGGAGAAGAATAAAGAATCTAACAACCCTACCTCTATGACGAACATACTGGAAACTAGGAATTTATGAAGAGGTAAAAAAGAAAGATTCGAAACGGTCAAAGGCAAGAAAGAACAAAGTAGAATCTACTTGCATTAAAGTGAAAAAGGAAGTAAGTGATAAGAAAGCTCAAAGCTCCAATAGGTGAAGACGAAGAGTATTGCTATGCCGTAAAAGATTCAGAAAATCTTCAAGGACATGAACATTTGTAAGAGCAACCAGGAGGCGATAGAAAATCATCCAAAGAGTAAAAAAATGTTTATTGGTAAAAGTGAAAGAAAATGTTTTAGATGTGGTGATCCAAATCACCTCATTGGTGAATGTTCAAAACCGCCAAAGAACAACGATCAAAGAGCATTTATTGGAGGAGCATGGAGTGATAATGAAGAAGATGAAATGTAAAAGACTAAAGATGAAACTTGTCTTGTAGCTCAAGCGCCCGATGAAATTATGCTTCGGATAAACTTGGAACCCATGATGGATAAAGATTAGCGGTGCTCAAAACACATGACTGGTAATCAAAGTTGTTTTTGGTATGGAGTGTGTGTCTGACGTTTACTTTCATACAAGATGACAACAGAGGAAACGTAATCTTTGGAAGCAACTTGCGCGGTAAAATCATAGGCAAAGGTACGATTTCTCAAGACTCCATAATGATTAAAAATGTTGAGCACGTAGATAACTTAACATATAACTTGCTTATTGTAGGTCAAATATGTGATAAAAAATGCAAAGTAATATTTACCGAACACGATAGCGAAATAATCAAAGACGAAAAGGTTATAGGTAAAGGAATTAGGAAAGGAGGAATATATGTAATGAAACTAGGAAATAAACCGGAAGATAAAATATGCCTTGCAACATTGGACCAAAACTCCACACTATGGCATAGGAATTAGTCATACGCTATTTGCAGTTAAATTCAATCATTAGCATCTAAAGAATTAGTTAGAAACCTACCCAAACTAAAATACACCGACATTTTTGTAATGCATGGCAAAAATAGAAAACAAGCTCATGGCAAGGCACACGGCTAAAAAATATTAAGTTTGCAACAACTAGATGTTAGAACTACACTTCACATGGATTTGTTGGCCCCTTCGCCCTACAAAGTTATGGTTGGAATCTCGTTATACCTTAGTAATCAGTAGATGACTATACTCCGAATTCACATGACTAGATTTATAGCAAAATAAAACGAATCCTTTTGAAAAATTAATCCAATATTTATAAGAATATGATCCAAAAACCAATTAGGATGTACATTGTATCAATTAGAATGGATCATGTCGGGAATTTGATAATGAACGTACAATTCTGAACTATTATGATTTAAAAAGGAAATCTTCACAATTTTTTCCGCTCCTCGTACTCCACAATCAAATGGGGTAGTAGCTAGAAAAAATCGCACTCAATATAAAAATGAAAGAACCAAGTAAAAAACACAATCCGTACTCAAAAATTTTGGTGTAATGCGGCCGATACGTCAACCATATACATTAATAGAGTATCCATTTGAACGTATTTTAGGAAAACTCCAAACAGTGTTAAGAGGTAGCGAAACCAAACCTTAACTATTTTAGAGTATTTGGAAGTAAATGTTTTTATTCTTAATACAAAAAGATTCCCCTCAACCAAGTTTCGAACCCAAAGTCCTTACAAAGGTGTCCTTCCTATGTATATACTCATAATAGTAAAGCAAACCTAATACATAACAAACAAACAAAGAATGTTGAAGAGTCCGTTAAAAGTAACTTTCGAAGAAGACCCTCCCCCGCCAAAAACCACACCATTGGAATATGATGAGTTTTAGATCGAAGAGAAGCTATAGAGGTAGTAAATACAAAACCCATAGAGCAATGAGCATTGAAGTTAATTACATTATAAATATTAAAGAATCTAAAACTCATCCCCTAGAAAACGTTAAATGGTAATCTAAATCAATAGAACCTCTTAGGTCGCAACATCAAGACAAAAGCAATTATCATTTTGCTTTATTTCCACATTAGAACCTAAAAATATAAATGAGGCATTAAAAGATGAAAATTGGGGGTTAATTGGCCATGTCAAGAGGAACTAAAACCAATTTAAAAACAAATAAGTTTGGGAACTAGTCCCAAAATCCCATGGATATACCATCATAGAACAAAATGGGTTAATGAAATAAAGCTTTCGATGAAAATGGGTATCCGTAACTAAGAAACAAAGCTAGGTTAAGTCCGCCCAAGGTTTATAATCAAACAAGAAGAATTGATTATGACGAACATATGCACGCCGAAGCTAGACTCACGTAAGTCCATAAATACTTTTGGCTTAAGCTTGTAGGGCGGGTTTGTGAACACTAGACTTTTAAGTTATAACCAAATGATGTGAATAGTGCATTCCTTAAAACGGTTTTATCAATGAGGAGTTTAACGGGCACCAAAAACCCCACCTCTAGGATCATTGACTTCGAAAACCTAATTAAGTCTATAAACTTAAGAAAGCTCTTATTGTCTAAAACAAAGGCCCCCAATAAGCTTGGTACGGATCGAATAACAGCCATTCTTATAAACATACAAATTTAGTCCATGGAATGGTAGATAAGACGCTCTTCACAAAAAAGAAAGACTCCAATCTTATTATTGTCCAAATATATGTTGATGACATTATATTCAGATCAACTTGTCAAGAAATGTGTGATGACTTTGCCAAGATCATGTGACTCGTTCGAAACTACACCTTTAATATATAAATATAATATACTATAAATATATAATATAAATATATATAAGGGTAATTATCAAAAGTATCAATAATAGTAGAGAGTGTAAGTATTCCGTGAGGCTTTTAAAAGATTCCAACTTTTAACCAAAGCAAAATCCCTAAAAAACCTTCCAGGGTCGTTTCCCGTCGAGGTGTGAATTGAGAATCGGGATTAAGTTCGTGATCGCGTTTTTGAATGATTCAATGATTTTTTTGTTTGGATTCTATTTCTACAATCTAAAATGCAAAAACAAATAAAAGGAACCCTAAAAAGAAAGAAATTTAAGTTAAAAACCTAAAAACGATAACGGGATATAAATCCCGTTCTTTAAAAAACCAAATTTTACAAATTTAACCCTACGAAAGCAAATTTAATTTTCCTAAGTCCTAAATGATAAAAGAAATTAAAAAAAAAGAATTATATGTTTTTGATTTTTATTTTATTTAATATAAATTAAAAACAGTTTTAATAAAAAAAATTAAATAAAAATACTAAACTAAATGGGAAAATTCTGAAAAATTCATGAAAAGTGCTTTGAGTAGTGCTAATCCTATGAAAAATGAAAGGGGTGAAACAGCTTATCAAATAAGCTACGAAATAAGCAGAAAATGGCTTATAAGCTAAATTGTCTAAAAAGAGGATTAAAGAATAAAAGGTGCAAAATAAAACGGAAAAGACCCAAGGGTGCTAGTGGTTGTGTGTGGAAACGTTAGTTGAGGTTGGTGAGGTCCAAGGTTCGAGCCTTACTCACCCTAGACTTCCCAATTTCCCAATGTTTTTATTTTGCAAATTTTTTTTATAGAAAAGCTTTAATACCTAAAAATAAGCAATTTTTGTGAAGTGACTTTTTATAAGAACCACAAATAAGCACGAAAGATTGGCTTTTTATACTAAAAGCAAAAAGTGCTAAACTGGTTTGCTTTTTTTAGAACTAATAAGCACAAAACTAAGCTAAATAAGCTAAGAGGGGCTTATACATAACCTAATGAGCAAATGTGAACAAAAATAATCAAAGAAAACAAGCAATCAAGCTTTAAAAAGCCAATTAGCTTTTTTTGGCCAATCTATTAACACAAACAGCCAAAAGGCACTTTTTCTAGCTAATTTTAAGCTGAAAAGGGATTTCCTATGGCTCAATGGGTTATACCACTGAAAAACTAGTCCAAAAAGCTTTCTAAATCAGCAAAGAAAAAAGAGTTTGAAACTCAAATAAGCTACTAAAAAGGCTTATGAAAAAGCTTGTGACACTCAGTGTATGCTGAGTTTTGGTTTTTGAAAAGACAAAATGCAAAGATGCAGGCCTACATTAAGCTTATCTAATAAGCCCTAAACTACAAATTAAGCTAAAACAGACAAAGACCTATAACTAAAGAGCTTATGCAAGAAATTTCAAATACTAAAACTAACTTAAATTGACCTAAATTTGATATTAAAAATGGCCTTTTACTTTGAAAAGGAAAACTATGATACTTGACAGATTTTGCCTAAAACTCCAATTGCAAATGCACTCTTAAACTACTATGATCCTACTGCATTTAGAGAGCATAAACAACATCAATGCACCACTTAAAAGCTATTTAAAAAGTCTTAATCAAATAAGCTTTATAAAACTGTTTTGAACCCACAGTTTCAAACACCTTATATAAAAAAAACTTAAAAACAAGCTTTCAAACTTAAAAACTCTTAAAAACAGCTTATAATGACTTAAAGAAAGCTTGCCAAAGTTGGCTAAGTGACCCAAACAATTTTTTAAACAGTTTTGACCCACTTTGACCCTTAAACCAAACACCCCTTTAAGTTTTCATAATCCATTTTTAAGGTGATTATTGATGATTTAAACTAAATATTTTGAACACAGATAGCAAGCAATGACTAATAAGCAATTTTAAACAAATTCCAACCAAGAATAAGCACTTGATATAAGCAACAATAATTAAGCAGTTTTAAGCTATTTAAGACAGTTTTAAAGAAAAGACATTAACAAAGGACATTTAAACAATAAGAAGGCACAAATAAGCAATAAATGACATTAATAAGCAACAATAAGCAGAAATTAACAGTAAATAAGCAGAGAAATAAGCTAAACAGTAAATAAGCAATTTTAAGCTAGAAATGAGAAAAGTAAAGACTTACAAAGCCCTAGCTCAAAACAGGGCAAATAAGCTCAAAAGAGCTTTGTCTACAAGCTCTAGCTTGTTCAAGAACAAGCTAGTGACAGCAATAAGCCCTTCCCTTTCTGGCTTATCTTCTAAATGGCTTTTTTTAGTAAATTTTGGTAAAAATAGACTTAAGCTTTATAAGTTATGGAAAAACTTACAATGCTTAAGCTAACAGCTTAAGTAAGTAGTAAAAAGAGCTTTCGTGAGCTTATAAAACAGTTTTAAAAACATAAAATACTTTAACTTAAAAACAAGATTTTAACATAAAACTTAAATTTCATTAACTTAAAAACAAGAGTACACGACTTTTAAAAGTAAATTACAATAAACTTAAAAACTTAATATAAGCTGAAAATTAAAAAACTTCAAAGCTAACTAGATGTCCAATGGCTTACAAAGGTGCCCTATTTATACTAAAAATTCTAAGTCTTGGTCCTCTTTGATGTGTGCTTCTTCATTGAGTGAGCTTAAGGGTGTGTTAGTTGTGTGAGAGTTGCAAAATTAATCATAGCCATTCATCTTTCTTGTTCTCCAAGTCCTTTGATCCGAGCCCTTGATTGTGTGTCTTCTTCCTTTGTCCAATAAAATGGTGTAGGATTGCCAAGGTGGCTTTGTTTTCTAGTTGGGGGTAGGGTTTGATAGGGAAAGTGATGGGTTTAATTGCTGTTTGTCATGGTACAGGGGAAGGCAATTTTAGGGAAGATAAACAGTATTGGCACCCTTTTGGTTTAAGTTGAAAGTCATAGGGAATTTGGCAGCTTTAGTCCCTAAGATTGATAAGTGTGTTTGCATAGATCATCCTTTGTGGTGTACATATTTGCGGTTTTAAAAACTTCAGTCCCTGAAGTTGTATTCTTTTATTGCAAGGAAAGTCCCTAAAGGACTAACGGTGTTAAGGTGAAAGGGTTTTGGGCTTAGGATTGGGCCGGCTATTTTTATGAATGGACTTGGACTTTTAAGACGTATAAGGCTTTATACATGATGTCTTAATGGGCTGATCCGGCCCATTAGATGGGTACGAGTTGGCCCATTTAAGATTTCTTAGTTTCCGGCTTCGTCTTTGACTTGTTGACTTTGACTTTGACTTTTGACTTTTTCACGCTCTTTCCATTCCGTGCTCGGTTTTGTCCGTTTTGGCTTTGTTTTTATCCTTTTTGTTGATATCCGTTTCCTGCACAATATAAATGCAAAACACATAAATACAATGTATTTTTGGTATGTTTTTGGTCTTTTAAGTCCGTTTTTATAGGCAAAGGGTATGTGTAATTAAACACATACCAAAATCCCCCATACTAAACTATTGTCGTGTCCTCACGCAATGTCATAAGTAAACACTTTAGAAAACCAAGAATCTCAATCCCCTTTGACTAATTTCCTCGAAAAGTAGCTAAGTGTTCATCAAGGGGAATTAAAGAATCAATAGCTTTAAAAAGCCCCGTTTTGACCATTTTTAAATATTCACACTTATCTCACACCATATTTTTTATTTTTTCCTTTTTTCCTTATTTTTTGTACTTTTTTCTTTTAAGCAACAAAGACTAACGTGTTTGATTTCATAACATTATAAACTTTTTAAGGATCATTGAACAAGAAACATTTTTCAATCCTAAAATGCCAAAAAAGGATATATACATCGTTCCTGACTTTTCACATTATTCAAACCAAGCTTAAAACGAATCACCGTATTAAATACAATTAAAAATGTGCAAACACTAACACTACTCCATATTTGTAACTTTTGAAACTTTTAAACTCCGACAATTATTATATCTTAGTGAATGCGTGCCATTTCGAATTTCTCACAACCGATGGATCAACGTGTTTGCAAAATTTCTATGCTTTTCCACTTCCACCTGAAATAATAAGTTTGAAGGCGAGAGCAACCCAAGAGTAGACGACTTTCGTCTCGGCACAATCCAACCTTTGCGACTAAGTGACCAGCTTTTGATTACCTCCACAGAGACTAGTATCAGTGACACACGACCTTCGGTTTCAAAAACTCTTAGGTTTCCCGTTTATACATAAAATCACAACTTAAAACGAAATAGTCTTAGTTCAAAAGCATATTTAAATTTAAGAAAAAGAGATTTTCCTTATATTTATTAATCCAAACGTTAACTACACTTATTATAATTTACACCTTCATTAAAACTATGAAATTCTCGACCTTTAGACGGCTGCAACAATCGGATGTGAGCCGGCAAGAGGCAGCAAAACATTTGTATCATCTCGGTAAATACTATGTGCCTTATTTAGAAGACTGCAACATCGGTTGTGAGCCGGCAAGATGCAGTAAACTTTTATTAGCCCACAGTTTATTATTATTATTACCTCATGTAAATTGCAAAAATCATCCCTAAAGTACTAGAATACAAGAATGGTATTTTAGAAAGGATTGGGGCGGGGGGGGAGGGGGAGGGGGGGGGGGGGGGGGCCGGCGGTCTATCATTCAATCCACACGTAATATGTGGTAAGAATCCACAACTACAAATCAAATGTATATTATTATATGTGGTTAAGGGGTTAATCTAATTCATCTTTTTTCCTTATGAAATAGATGATCATCCTTGTGTGTTCTCAATGAAGGTGTTTCATGGTGGTACTTTCACACCATCACCTAACAGGAAATATTTTGGTGGTAAGGTACAATATGTAGACTTGTTGGATATTGAATGGTTTACAATTGATATCATACATAACATAGTTAAGATGCTTAAGTATGATCCAAGGGATATTATGTTCTATCACTTTAACATACCCAATAAGACATTAGATTGGGGATTAAGGGCTTTGGCAAGTGATGATGATGTTGTTAACCTTTCCCAATATGTTAAAGATAATAAGGTAATTGATGTTTACATTGAACATGGTGAGACCACAGTTGAGAGTTATTACATGCCAAAGTTTATTGAGTCTGCCAGAATTAGGGAGTTAGATGACAATAATGAAGTAATTGATTTAGATGAGGGGAATGTTGATAGAACATTAGTTACAAAAAAACAGACAAATGGGAAGTTTCTTGGTTTGCCTAAGTGTAGAAAGAGGTTAGCTATAGAGTGGTTGGCAGATGGTTTACCTAGGGAGTCTAGTGGGTTAAGGGAGGAAAATTTGGAGTTTAATGATGGTGCAGAAGGGTTAAGTGGGGACAATATAGAGTTTAATGATGGTGCAGAATGGTTAGGGGATGAACATAGTAATGAGAAGGGTAATGATGAAGGAGATGTTGATTAATGCAAACAGAACTTAAAGATGAAGAACACATTATAAGATCAGTTAATTATGCATATGAAGTTTTTAGGTTGCTTGCAATCAGAAGAAGACTATAGGTTGAGTCCATTAAGACAATTAGTTAATCAGAATGAAGGGATGAAATGGAGTTATTGATTTATATTCCTTTGAAAGTGATGTTGGAGACGATGATGTTAACAGTGATAGAAGAAAAGTACTTAGGGAACTAAAGAGAAAGGGTAAAGCTAATGGTGATGGGAACATTGTAAATTTTTTCTATGTTGGTCAAGAGTTTCCTAATAGGGAGTAAAGAATAGAATAAGGAAACATGCACTTGAAACTAGAAGACAGAATAACAATTGTAAAAAATGACAATGTTAGAGTCAAAGCTAAGTATCTTGGCATTATACCAACTTTAGGTGATGCTGACATGTGTTCTTTTGGGTCGAGTAAATCAAATGGTATTACCATATATGAAGGAGGTAAAAAACAGATTACAAAGGATAAGGTGACAAAGGCTGCAAGTTTTAAAGGTAAGGGCAAAAAGGTAAATACAGATGAGGATGAAGACAAAAATGAATGCCCTTGGACTGTATATATGGCTAAGGGAGAGAACTATAAGTAGGTGAGATGAGGAACATATAAAAAGGAACACATTTGTCTTCAATCAACCAAATAAAGTTCTGCAACTGCTCTTTTTTCTTTCTAAGCATGTTTTAGATCTGATAAATCTAAATCCTGAAATCCCTATTAAGGCAGTCCAAGATCAAATGCAAAAACAGTTTCAAGTTGGTGTTTCAAAGCATAAAGCTTTCAGAGCTAAGTCAAAGGCTGCAGAAGTGATGAAAGGTGATGATATAGGAACAATACATAGATCTTAAGAATCGTAAGTGTGTGGAATTAAAAGAAAGTTTAAATCCAAACAGCAAAACATCAAGTTATAAGTGTATGGGGAAGAAGATCCAGATTCTCTCCACAAGGATATCTAGATCGGATTATGTTTGTTATTGGGGCCTTAAAAGAATGTTTAAAGCTGGTGGTAAGGGACCTATAGGTCTAGATGTGCATTCATGAAAGAACGAATTAACCCTGTACAACTAAATCACAACAGAGCTGTATCAGTTTGATGCAATGAATAGGATCTAACCTTGTTGGCATATGTAATAGTTGTGAATATAATCAAAAGATTCTTGGATATGGTTCTTGAATTGCCTTGGAGATGATCTTGAGTTGTATAGGAACTCAAACTTTACATTCATCACAGATAGGCAGAAGGTATGTATTTGTAGTCCAACTATATCTGTTTTTGTATTTGATAAAGATTACTACTAATATATGTGTTATAATTGTAGGGTTTACTACCAGCAACATAAAACCAATATTTCTAGAGCTGAACATATGTACTGAGTGTGAAACCACCATTAATCAGAACCTGAGTTTGACTTGGAGAGGAGTCATATATAAGGAACTGCTATGGAAAGCTGCCACTGCAACAACAATTGTTGAATTCAACAAGGTAATGGATACCCTGAAAGCACAAAACCTTAAAGCATATGAGTGGTTGAAAAAAAATTCTAGCTCAGCATTGGAGCAGATCTCATTTCACATGTATTACAATTGCACAATCCACATATGTTTTCATAATGATAAAAAACACCGATCCTTAAGGATTTGAGTATATGATATATTTTGTAAACAAGGCAAGGAGGTCCTGATTGTGATCTTTGATCAATAACATATGTGAGAGTAATTTAACAGCATAAATTGTTTAGATAGCTAGGATTCCCCAATAGTCCTCAGCTTTAGAATATTGTTAGAGAATACATTAAAAACGGGAGAATAGTAAGAGTTGTTCCAAAAAGTTTAATAAAAAGTCTGATGGCCACTTACTCCATTTGTTTACAAAAGTGTTCAATAAAATAAAAGTTGTCACTGCTAAAATACATTATGGAATGAGGAAATGGTGATGAGCTAATACAAGTTAAGGTCCTTATATGAACCAGTATGTGTTAATTTGCAATTAAAGGGTTTTGCACATGTAGAAAATGGAAGTTTCTCGGGTCCCTGCATGTAAACATGCAGTAGCAGCCATACATAACTGGCTGAGAATGGGTGAATGTAGATTTTCCAAGTTTTGGGTACATCCCTCTTATAGGCTTGATACCTGGAAACAAAAATACTCCTTCAAGATCAACCCAATAAGTGGTATGAAGTTCTGGGAGCTTAAACAATGGCCAACAACCTTGATACCACCTAAAATACCACCATACATTGAAGGTCCCACCAAAAAAAGAGAAAGAAAAGTGCTATTGAAATTGAAAAGATGGTCAGAGGTGGAAAGTTGTCTAAAAGAGGTCAAACTGTGACATGTTTCAACTGCAAGCAAAAAGTGCAACTACTCAAAGTCAACCACAAATAAATAAAATGACAAAGAAGAATGCAAACAGAATAGGTACCCCAACCAAGTAGTCTTTGTTTGATGTTTTCTTGGATGTAATTTGTTTCAGACCTGATAGTATACTTATCTGGCAGCTACTTGTCTTTTGTATTTTGGTACTTAAAACTTGGTATTCTATTACTCTTATGGTATTGTTCATGCTAATTTTTAGTGTAACAAGATTATAACTTGTTTGATGTATGCTAATGCCATTTAAGAGTGTTTATTTTCTATGTCTGTTAACTATACTTTTGCATATTTTTAGCACTTGTTTGTTATTCAATTTACACTACTACAGAATGAACCATTGCAAGCAAACAAGAAACTAGAAACTTGTAAAGCCATAGTCTTAATGATAATTCATTGAAATTACCCATATTACATCCAAAATCATTGACCATAACATACATATTGGTCAATTTTAAATTTCAAGTTATCACTAAAGACTAATACTACACCTAGTACATCAAGAAAAGAAGAAAAACACCCAACTACAAACCAAACATATCTTCAATCTTGCATTAGCTACTGCCATTGCATTTACTTTTTCTTGAAGAACATTCATTGACCTTAGTAAACCAGGGATGATCTGGACTGAACGAGCAATCCATCGAAAAAACATAGGTGGATCAATCCATCGAAAAAACCCAGCAACCTAATCATGAATCCTCCTACAAATAAGGTATAGTTAAAATCATTTTAAATGAAAGTGTATATAAAGACACAATTAAGTATGAACTAATATTAAGGCTTACAATTCGAGAGCAACACCAAAAATGACGGCCTGGGTTGTTTTGAGTGCATGAAGTACGATTGGCAGCTGGTCTTTGACAGTAGCAATCGACCATTTTCAACTTAATATTTTTATATGGATAAATTAGGGTTGTGGTTTAATTAAAAAGGGAGATGGGAGCGTTGGGGATTGATAGGTTTTAAATTAAATTGGGTTTGGGCATATTAGAATGGAACTGTGGCTGGGATAGTATATAAAAAGGGGAGTAAAGCAAATGATGATATGTACCTTCAGCATGCTAAAGCACGTGTTTAAGTTAGAAAAAAGAGGTTAACGAAGTTTGCATCAAGGGACGAATTTTTTCAAAATAGTTTGATTTTAGGACGAAACATGCACTTTCAAACTATTTGGGACGAACCATGCAATTTGGCTAAACTTTAGGGACGATTTTTGCAATTTTCTCTTTTTTTATATTACCATGATATAGAGAAAATTTCGTTTTATAAAATTTAAGTATAAATTTGAACTTAAATTATTGATATCGACTATACTTCAAAAATTGTTGATTTAAGTTTAATTTTCAAAGAGAGCACGTATTATTAGTCCGGTTAGAAGCTTATAGGAGAGAAAAACCACAAACTACACTCATGAGCTCTTAAGATTTCCAACTAATCCTTGTTTAGCATCTAACTCATAATTAACTCTATCATTTCTCGTTCTTCGCAAAGATCCGCGAAAGCTTAGTCTAAAAGTTAAGGAACAAGCTAGAGCTCAACACGCTCGATCGAGTCAAAATTTATTCTTATTCTACCCAGCAGGAAAGTCATAATTATGACAAAACACTTATTTTGTTTTTGAAATTTTTTAAATTTTTTCATTTTTTTGGTATTTTTGGTGGTAAAAATGGGATTACGTAAAAAAAACAACGGCAAAAGGTACAATCAAATCGATAGAGTCCTCCCCCTCATACGAGAACTAAACATTTATCCTCAATGTTTTCAGAAAGGGTCTCTACGTAAAACTAAAGCGTTATTAAGTATGGGCGCAAAGATAAATCTTAGTCGATAAAGATTGATATTGTTATTCACCATAATGAAGCTAAGATTGTGGAAGCTCGAGTGAACGAAGGACAAAACCATGAGCACGAGAGACTTCAAAATCCGGGGCAATCCTAGACAAAAAATACAAAACATGAAACCGACGAAAAAATAAAAAGAGGCGAGCCTCACACACATCACAACATATTCATTACTATATTATAATTATATTAGGATAAGCATGGGTTGCCACCCACGAAGTGCTTGTTTAAGGTCACTTAGCTTGACTCGATCCCCATACTTGAACTGGTCAAGGGGATAGAAATGGAGACACCAGAACATCCAAACACGATGTCCTACCATAAGAGCAAGGAAAAAATCTCCATGGCCTTTCAAAAAATTTAATGACTTTGAAAGCTTTAGGGCCCTGATGAGATAATTCTGAGAGAAGAGAAGTCTGAACTCCTTTAGAAGTGAGAATCCCGGAGTTGAAAACTTTTTCCTCATTTTCGAATGAAAACGAGAGTTAGACAGTTTTCGACTGGGAACTTTTTTATGGAAAGGGAGTTCATAAAGAGGAGGATTAAAATCCTCAAGAATTAAAGAAGCATTAGTGGTCTTCTTTACATTCTTTGCACAGTTGGTGACTCGAATAGTGACTTCAAAGAGGTTCTCATGAATGAGTATACCCGGATTAAATACCTTGTCCTCGTTGTTGGTCGAAGGCAAAGCATCAACCTCGGAAAAATCCTCATAGAAAACCGAGTCACACTCGGGAAAAGGAAGGAAATCACTTGATCTAGGGGGATCAAGTTCATCAATCAAGATTTTAGAATCTTTGATTTTCTCTTCCTTGGAGTCAAATGGATCATCATAAGTATCATCATTAACGGTTTCAAGATCAAAAAGTTCATCATCATAATCATCCCATAATGGTGGGGATGAGTAATCAAGAGCATGTTCATCGGTGAACATCTCAGAAATGGTATCATCAAGATTGTCATCAAGAGAATTTTCATCAACCGAATCTTCGAGAATAGAATCCATATCCTTGATAGGATCATGGTTAAGCAAATACTCTAATTCTAGAAGATCGGATTCGGCATCAAAGGGAAGATCATCATTTCCTGGTGGAAATGTGATATGAGCGAGTTCATCGGCGAACTCTTCAAGAAAATAGTCGCTAATCTCAGAAATCGGGAGACTAGGTGAAGAAGAAGTGGTACTGCCACTTAAAGAATTATGAAAAGGAGGGAGAAGAGATGAAGGATTGCTATTTCCCAGGGGAAATGAATCACTTGCGAGATAAGCTTTGAATTCTTCCCAAATTAAATCACTTTCTTCGAGGGAGATAAGTGTCGGGGAAGAAGAAGAAGACTTGGTCTCGGGTTCCGAAATCGGAGTGGGATTGCCACTCAATTGATTGACAACTTCCGGTGAAGTTAAGTCGGTATGAGAAGTGAGAGGAGAAGTGGGATTGCCACTTGGATGATTTGTTGAAAACAAATCTTTAAGAATTTCCTCATGTGAAACATTGTAGATATCAATCATGTTGATTGATTCTTGATGAGGTTCGTTTGAATAGCTTGAAGTGTCATTTCTCATGTTCAAGATTAGTCTTTCATTACCGTCACGGAGAATCATTTCTTCCCCATGAACGTCAATCAAAGCACGAGCGGTCCGTAAGAATGGTCTTCCCAAAATGAGGGGGACACGTGGATCGCTCTCATAATCAACAATGACAAAATCAGCGGGGAATGTGAACTTTCCAACCGGAACAAAGACATCTCTTGCAATTCCTTTCGGAGTGCAAATACAATGGTGTTACAGTCCCTGAAAAATCTTTTCCTTGCCTTCTCATGTTTGCAAAGATCTTTTTAGTATGAGAAGGTGTATCATAAACAGCATTAACTTCTGAAAGATTTTCAATTTGTTTGTTCAAAAATAGTTGTAAAAACTTTGGATACATTAAAAACTTTTTAGAACTATCCAAGTTCCTCATCATACCATCAAAACATAAAAATCAGAATAGTATGACAAGACAAGAAACATAAATAGTAGGACTAACTGTCAAGGCATACCTTATAGGGTTAGCATTCAAGGAGTCTACTATCTCAGCAATATCAGCATTCTCTGTGGATTTTTCCAAGTAAGCAACCATATTATGTGAGTCAGCAATATTTAGGCCCGCCATGAATGTCGAATTTTTTAGAATCGGCAATGTAATTGAATTAAGGTTTGTGAATTGAGAGTAGTAGAATGATTAAGAACGGTTATGGTGTGATCTGATGTGCTTAAATAGGTAATAAAGAAAACCTATAAGCGAAGTATCCATTTTATAGACCAAAAATACCCTCAGCAGTTGTAACTCCAACGGTAACCTAGCAGTAGTAAGTTAGCCTGGCAGCACTAACTTTTGCCCAGCAGTACTAACTTTTGCCCAGCAGCATTAACTCTTGAGTTACCAGTTTTAACCCCAATTCCATCCTTAGCAGTTTTTGCATTCCATTCCAACCATCCTTTGTGTATAATCCGCTGCATATTAACACAATTAACCTCCCCTTAATCAATACTTCAGAGGTTAAGCATTCCAATACTTGCAATCAGATATTGAAATCTGCTAACATCAAATGCTTTTGTGAGCAAATCTGCAACATTCTGATCTGTGTGAATCTTAATCATCTGAATAAGCTTCTTCTCATTGGAATCTCTGATAAAGTGATGTCTAATCTCAATGTGCTTTATCTTTGAGTGAAAAACAGGGTTCTTCACTATGCATATTGTGCTCTCATTATCAATATAGATCTTTGTATGCATAAAGTTATACCCACAATCTAGAAATTGATTTTGGATTCAAAGCACCTGTCCACAGCAATTGGAAGCAACTATATACTCAGCTTCAGTTGTGGAATTAGCAACCACAGTCTGCTTCTTGCATTGCTATGAAATCAATCTAGGAATTGACAACCTCCTGTTGTGGACTTCCTATCTAAGCTTGCTCCAGCATAGTCACTGTC